>JAYMFT010389683.1:0-54195 GCA_038088735.1 Panulirus argus
TGAGGATTTTTCCTCTAAGGCTCAATCCTCTGTTCTTAACGCTACCTCGCTAACGCGGGAAACAGCAAATATGTATGGGGAGAAAAAAAAATATATATATATATTTTTTTTTTTTTTTTCTATTATTAATTTTCTTTAGACCAGTAACTTTCCTATTTAGTCTTCTGTTTAAAGGAAAATGAATAGACTTGTATGATTTAGTTTGGAAAATACTGTCACCAGTCAAATGCTGTTTTATTTTTTATGAGATTAAGACTAAACTGGATCTCACTTATGAGTGGATGTACCTTCATGAAACTGTCAACATCATACAGATATGTAAAAGGTGTTTTCTGAGATTTGGTTTGTGTATCTCTCATGTTGCACTTTATGTTGATAATTCAGCATTATTTTAACATGTTTCACTGTTCATCATAGCATTGTTTTAAGGTTTTTGCCTGTTTCAAGAAACATTCATGTAATAACTATGAAATGTACCTAATTGTCATATATTTGTAGTAAAGGCTGCTTATATTGTATTTTCCAATTATTTGTGCGAAAAGACAAATTTACAGTGATAGTTTCTTTCCTGTATTCCTGTGACAGCTGTTTACCTTTAAAAATATCTGATTAATTGGCTGTGTAAGAGAATGGATCTTTAGTTGATAGAATATTGGCTGTGTTGTGCTCTAGTATGCTATGAGGTATCACTTTTGTAAGGTGGTGTATCTGTCTTGTAGGATGGATCGTTTGTGTGGCACCAGCAGTCAATCCGCCCACCAGGACAGGGTGTGGTCTGCCCTTGCTGTGGCAGAGTCTTTCTTCACAAGAACAACTTCTTGAAGCACTACAAAACCCACACTGGGGAGAAGCCATTCTTATGTCCCCTCTGCAGTTTTCGCACCATTCAGAAAGGAAATCTCAAGACTCATGTGCGCAATGTGCACAAAATAGAACTGTTTTAGATAGTGTCCATATTCCCATTACTATATGGAAATGCTATGATGAACAGAAATATAAACTGATTCATTAATTAGTGTTTGAAAATGAAAACACTAACTTACAAAAAAATTGTGGTGTGATTAAGTTGGTGGTTGTGGTATAAAAAGTAATTAGATTAAAAGTTGATGAGACTCTGAGAGGTTTCATCATAGATATCATTCTGCAAAACAGAAGAACTGTTGCTGTACTGAAAGATTAATCTTTCACCTCTGAGGATTTTTATATTTGGGTACATCAGTGTGTCTTCAAGTGATTTGGTATTTGGATTGCCAAATATAATTAAATCAGCACTGGATTTTGTTAAACACATAATCTTGTTTTTCACTCACTTATCCTGAACTGAGAAGATATGGTATTCCCAGAACAGAATATGATTCAGAATTTTGTCAAGCTTTACTCACAAACACAAATATTTAGGTAATTAAAGCTTCAGACTTTCCAACTGTTGCTTTTAATACTCATAATCTTGCTTTCTTGCTGTTTTTGTGTTTGCACACACAATCTAGATAGATAAATATTTTTCAGCATACATGAGCATTTAAAGGAAACAGCAAAATAAGTATGAAATGCATTATGTATATATGAATGTCCAGAACATAGCTACATGTCATCTGGAGAGGCTCATCCAGAAGCAGAATCTGATAGAATAATAAAGGTGAAGCATAAGGGAGAAAAGTAAAATTGCTGGGCTTTCAAGAAGTCTTCATACATTCACCCACTAACCTTCCGTGCACTTCCTTCTAGGATGATGGCGGAATGGTGGGCGTGCCGAGCGGGATGGGAGACCGCTTTACTTGTAACTTCTGTCGCAAGACATTCAACCACAAGAACAACTTCAGGAAGCACATACGGACTCATACTGGAGAGAAGCCATACTTGTGCCCTCACTGTTCTTATTGCTCTGCTCGCTCAGATCTTTTACGTGTCCATTTGCTAAAGAGGCATCCATATGCAACTTTCTGAGAAATTAAGTATGAGTAAGGAACACCAGAGTTTTTTGCAGAACTATGGAAACTTTTCATCTTTTGGTAATGCATGATATATTAAAAAAAAAAATGACTTGAAATACATGAACTGAACTTAATGATTTTAGTTGCCCTACCATCCAAAAAGTTTTCTTTTAAATTGTAATGAAATTCCTGATTTTTGTAAAATTTCTGTATTTTCAATTGAATTTTAGTCAAGGATGTAAAACATTTTTAGATTTTTTATTGCTGGAGCATTCATAGTTGAATTTTTCCAGTATTTTATTGTAGAGATATTGTAAGAAAGTTCAGCTGAAGTTCAACTCAAATATATATGTAACATTTTATCTTGTGTTTTATATGCACTTACAACAAAATCAAAATTGTGCAATAACCATTTGTGCACATTGGATGCATGATTTTCATTTGGAAGACAACTCTTAGAGATAATTGATCTTAAAGATTACATTGCCAGATGAATAGGTGCAATTAAATGATTTTAGGAAATTCAAAATAGCTTGGAAAATTGACTTCGTTCCTGGTAATTGGACTGTGAGAATGATTATCCTGCTTTATAAATCACTAATAGTGTTGATGAGTAATATCTTCTTGTCCAGGTTGAAAAAGCACATAGTATAGTTTTAACTGTAGCAACAGCATTAAAGAAAACTTGAAGGTGGATATAGGAAAGATAGAGGATGTGTAGACCAGAAAATTATAAAGGTGAGGGTTGTTAGTTGGTGGATATTCAAAAGAATTCCCAGTGGAAGAAGTTGTGTTGGAGGTCAGCATGTTAAGTGTTACCTGCTTACCTGTATTGTAGACACTTTTCCAAGGCATGTTAAATTATCCCTTTTCATTGGTCATTTGGCTATTTGTTGTACATCATCATCACCTGAAGTTGGTGTAGAATACTTGCAAGCTAGTATTGATAAGGTTACTGATTGGTGAGATAACTGGTTTTAATTTCCTTCTACAAACTACTGTAGCAGTACATTTTAAAAGATTTCCTAAAAGATTAACAGTTCCATATGTGTTATCAAAAGGTATTCTCATTCTATTTTAAGAGGAGGCAAGATATATAGGCATGACTTTTGTTAGAAGATTGACGTGGGCCCCTCATATTAAAGACCTTAAAAGTAAGGTGACATAGTTACAGAACATTTTGAAGGTAGTTCCCTGCTACTTTTAGGAGCTAATAGGAAAATCATGCTGAGGTTATATGATTCAATATGTAGATTGAAACTGGACTTTGGTTTCAAGATTCATTTGTTGGCCATTATGATATCCTGAAAATTACATAGTGCTATCCATAATCTTGGTAGTAGATTATGCACAGGAGCATTCAGAGTAAAAGTAGAAAGTCTGTGCTGATTCTGGCAAGCCTCCATTAAACTTAAGATATGAAGAGCTTGGTTTAAAGTATCTCCTTAGGCTCAAACATATGCCATCTAACCCCTCACAGAAGTATGTGTCAATTGCAAAGGGTATATACAAATCAAATGGCCAGATTTGCTAAATAGCCAGTGTTGCCAACTCATATATGCTTGTGAAAAGGTTTGTCTGTCATTATTTATGCATTATTACACATAACCACTTACACAGAACATCTTTACCTTAGAAAATCCATAAAGTACCTGAATTTTGGTGAAAAGGAATTAAAAAGAGAGAAAAAGAGATACACAAATTTTAAATATGTGGTGGCTACCAGCTGAGTGACTCATTACTTATGTGTAAATTTTCAGCCAGTCATAGCATGGGGGAAGCAAATTATGGGACACAAGTACTATTTCCTGGTTGGGAGAGGGTTAATGAAGTGCGTGGATTCTCTCTCTCTCTCTTTCTCTCTCTCTGTCTCTCTCTCTTTTTGCCAATGGGAAAACCATGTTGTTATGGCAGTCTGCAAGTTGCTGTTTTACTTGTCGTTTGGATGGGATGTTTTCCAAGTTGTCCTCTCCAAAATGCTTAAGTAAATTTTATTCTGTGTATGGTTAAATTTTTTGAATGGGACTTACGTAATGTGTAGCCTTAGTTGTAACATCAGTGTTGTGTTTAATTGTTTAGGAATGAAGATGCATGTGAAATGCAATGCAAATATCTGAGACATATGTCTAAAACAGTAATATGAATTTTTTTAGAGAACTTCAAATACATATGTACTGGTCATTTCCTGAGAATTGTCCACATTCTCTTTGATGAATTTGGGAATGTAAGCTTTGTATATGATTGACTTACTGAAAGGGTTTGATTTTTCTTCTAGATCGCAGCATTAGTTCCATAACATGATTTTGTTATTCAACTTCTTCCAAAAGTTTTTCTATCCCTCATTTGCCATCTTTCTCAACCCTTTTACTTTCCTCCTGACCTCCTGCTGCAGTTTCGTGTTCATTTCCAGTGTACATTCCCAGTTATTCACCATCCTTCCTTGTAGATATTACCCATACACCTCTCTTGTCTTTTCCACCAGCAATTTATCCTCACTCCACCATTCACTACCTTTTTTCTTGTGCCCAAACCCCTCCTTCTGCATGCCATACTCTTCCATACATGTAAGCACTGCTTCACTAAATATATTTCCTTACACTCCATGCTTTCTCCCCTTGTTGTCAGTTGAGCAGAAGATGAAATAGATTTGAAGGAAGTGGAGAAATGCATTTTTGAATTGTCATCATATGAGTGCATTTTTTTCACTTATGCCCAGTAATGTTTTCCTTATAAACCACATATAAATAGTTTAAGAAGTTATCAAATCTCTCTCCTTAATGGTAGTTGCCATCCTGTTTTAGATCACGTATATTCCACTAGATAATGCAAGACTTCACATACCAAGATCTGATAATGATATTTACTTAAAAAAAGATGATTACAGTATTCAAATATATCCTAATACACTAGACTCACCTTCACCAAAGCTCCCTTAAATTCTCGTTATTTTTCCTGTGACAGTAATAACACCCTCTAATGAGATGAAATATGTTAGTTATTGATAAAGATTTAGTTTCAATGCAGCAAGTGAACAAGGTGTAGTTATTAAATGATATTGATTTTTTTTTTTAAGAGCAGCATAACGGAAAACTGTTTTCTTTTATCTGTAAGCTTGATGTACTGTTTATCAGTGCTTTCATTGCTAATGTGTGTTAGTCAGTAACTGCTCGTTGATCCTATGTAAGTGATATAGTAATTTTACCATGGATTATTTTCTCCTTCATGTCTTAGGCTTAAAAGAATATTTTTATTTATGTTAGATACTCAGTATTATGTATTGTAACTATATATACTTGGAATTGTAGTAAACTACATGCATAGGGAAGGTGAAATGAGATTAGATCTGGCAGAAATATAGTGGAGTTCCTAGATCTAGTAGAAATACAGTCTAGTTCCTTATGATTTGTACTAGCAGAAAAATTGTACACACACATACTCTTCAGAATATGTAACTAGCATAGAACCAGTCCAGCTGTTCATCCTTCCCCTTAATATTTGGTGATACGTCATAACTTGAGGTAATACAAAGATAGTGATTGCACATGCGTGCACACAAACACAGCTGCTTGAAACTAGCAGACCGTGGTTTGACTCTTGGAGTCGTGGTGGCCAAAGTAGGTGCCCTCTCTCTGGAGTTTCACAGATTCCCAGATTGAGCCTCCCAACACTTTCAGACCTAACATTTAAGAGACAGAGAAACATTAGAAAAACTTCTTACCCATAGAATACAAATAGTAATTACACATATACTCAGTTGAAAATATAGCAAATGCATTTACTACATTAAGACAGTGGTGTAGGTTTTTATTGGCTTAAGGTTAAATGCAATTTATACATCTTCATGAATGACTTCTGAAATAAGTTTATTTAATGATTGGGTTTGTGTTGTATTTCATGTTGCATTTTTCTATTTACTTTTTATTTTTTTTTTTTTTTTTTTTTTTTTTTTTTTTTTTTTACGTAGGAAGATTCCAAGTTTGGAAATGAACAAGTGTTAATTTGACTTCTTGTGAGTGTGGAAAATACTTTAATTGTGATCTTTCTTGGTCATGCTTTATAGGGTATTGGCATTCTCACGACTCGAGATGCTAATGATAATCTGAGAAAGTTTTGTAATAACTATACACCACTTGGCAGGATGTGTTACTTTGTTGCCCCTTGGTACAGCTGAAGTAGATGATATTCACAAAGTATGTGTGAAAAAAATCTGATGGCCACTTAAATGAGCCAGAGGCTGTGGATAATTTGTTTCCAGCATATGCCAGGAAAAATCAGAGATTAGGTTTGGGAAATTAATAACAAGCCCACCAGAAGAACTTGCTGATCATTGGTCACTTTTTGTTTTAGGTGGCAATGGTGGCATCAGTAAGACCAGAGGAAGATAGAGCAGCTGCATCTACCAGGGTTTATAGCCATAACCCTAGTACCTCCACCCCAGTCTGCCCTTACTGCAACAAGTCTTCCTTCTACTCTCCAAGGGATCTGGAGCGCCATATTCGTGTCCATACGGGAGAGAAGCCATACAAATGTCCTCACTGTAATTACCGAGCAAGGTTAAAGGCACACATGAAATCTCACTTGTTACGAAAACATGAAGGACACATGAATAGTGGTGGAATAGGATTAATTTCTTCAAATGAACAGCAATATAACTAAGATAGAGGTGGCAACTAAACAAGTTGAGTTTTATCAGCTGGCAGTAAAATGTGAAAAGCTACAAAATACATCTGATGATACAAGATAATTTTGAGGTAGCAGTTCATTGGTAGTCTTTGAATAGTCAAAGAATTTGTAAAGTTACTGTTCAATAAAAACTTTATTACTGTATAATGACTTGTTTAACTTGTGTATTGTTGTCATTAATTAACTCAGCCTTTGAATGGTGTAAAAGCGAATCCTTTTCATTTTTCACTATGCTTTTTAAATGAATCGTTGTTTTTCTTCAAGAACCCCAATAGAAAACTTCTGAAGTTTACTTCACAGCATGATATAACAAAAGTAACATTGCTCTGTGGAAACTGTGACTTGGTGCAGGTTTACTGCATTCACAGCTCAAGCACTTTGGATCAGTCTTCGATATCTGCCAGTGTTGGTAACATGACTAGTGTAAGTAACCACTTAAATGTTCTCTTATTGATTCAAAAGACCTTGATTTGCTGAACCCTTTTCTCTCGAGAAATCTCATGTAAAATCTAAATACCAGAGGCTTCCTTAACCACACTTGTTGGGACTAAGGATATGATAGATTTGTGGATTTTGAAGATAAGATAGAAATGCCCAACCTGTCATATTTCTTATTCAGTTATTATTAAAAGATTATCACACAAACATATACATATGGAACTGCATCGAATGCCCTATGACAGTCTAAGAACAAAAAATCTACTCATCCATTTCATTTTTCTTCAAAAGTGCTCACTTTAGAAGTCTAGAGGATTTGGTACACATGACCTTTTTCCTCTGAATCCATTCCTCCTCCTGTTTAGGTAATTCATCTGTTTCAATTAATTTTTTCTGATTATCTCTTCCAGCATTTTGTAGACCATGCTCATCTGAGATTGGCCTTTAATTAAATGTATTTTTTCCTGGCTCTTCCCTTAAGAATAGTTTTTGATATGTGCTTCATTTTTGTTTTTTCCAAATAGTTTTTGAACAACACCTCAAGTGGCCTGTCAAGTATTTTTTCATATTTCATGATTACATATAGTGGGATTCCAACAGGTCCATACACCTTATTATATGTATGAGAGATCTAAAGAGGGTGCGCTGAAATAGTATAGACATACAGAGGGGATGAATAAGTTGATGACTGAGGAGGGTATACATGTCATAAGGGGGGGGGACAAGGAAAAGGGGGAACCAAGAAGGAGATGGAAGGATGGAATGAATAATACTTAGAGCATTTGGGACCTGAATATGCAGGAGGTTGTGAGGCATGCAAGGGATAGTCAGAATTGGAGTGATGTGATATACAGGAGGCAACATGCTGTCAGTAGGCTGAATTAGGGCTTAGGAAGCAGTCAGGGAAAACCACAGAAAGGTCTGTGGGGCCTGGTTTTGGATAGGAGGCTGTATTTCTGTGCACACTCCTTCAGCATATAGAGACTTCATCAGGGCTATGAACCCTGTATGGGTCAAGACATTTTCATAGCCCAATTATGTCTTTTCCCATAATTCAGTGCTTTCAAAGACTTCTCCATCCCATCTCACTGGTTCTTGAGCTGTAGTGTCTTCCGCAGGGAAAACACTTTTGAACTTATCATTCACCTCCTCACTTATTTCTTTTTCATCCTCAACGTTTCGTACTACCAAATGTGTGTATATCAACTATTAAGTGTTTGTGCATATGGGCAGGGAGCTTTGCCTTGAAGTTTCATCATGTAAAGTTGAGTTTTTTAGTGCTGCTTGCAGTTATCTCATCTGTACTTAACAGTTCCTCGTTCAACAACTTTGTGACTAAAGTAATGATTGCTCATGTTCCTTCATACTCTGTTCTTGTCCGAGTTTTAGCTGGGCTTTCTTGCTTTGGATCCTCTTAGACTTTGAAGAGCTGATCTTTGTTATAGTTGTTGTGGCCACTGAGGAAAGTATATGTATTTTTCATGTCTCCCTTTGGTCTTCTATCTTTTACAGTGGGCATTTTAAGGGCTTCCCTCTTATATTAGTAATTCATTGCAATCAATGCTGTTGCCACTGTTTGGACATTTTCCAGCACTTCTTTGTAATTCCTCAGGTAAGAAAACCAAGCTGTTGCAGCATATCCTAACTTAGGTTAAATGTGTGCTGCCAATATCTCCCTAAACATCCCAGAGTCCTTGTATTTAAAGGCAGTTTTGGTGACAACCAAAATCTAGCTTGCCCAATTTCATGATATTTTTCACGTGATGATCTGGTAATGAGTTTGACATGTTATGGACTCACAGGTCCCATTCATTCTAAGACTTGTACTTTGTTTCCCCTCCATGTACATGAAGGCAGTTTTGATATTGAGCCTTGTTTCATGATCCTTTTCGCATGATGATCTGGTTACACATATGGCATAATACGGACTTGTAGGTCCCTTTCATAGTACAACAGTTGCATTTTGTTTCCCTCATTATGGCACAATGTGTTTGTTCAAGTATATGTAATACATATAAATCTCGTTCTGGGACATTTCCCTCATTTGCAAGTAATTAAAACATCATTAGAACTGGAGAAAAATGCAAGTATGTCAGTGTTATGTGTATTCAGACCCAGTTTTCCTTTATAAATCAGAATTTGGTTCATCTTGCTAATAGAATATTTCATTAAACACTGATGAAAGTAGAAGTTTTTGTTTACTCTCAATTATTTTTATAATACTATGGTTATTTTTCAAAAGCCTTTGGTTCAACAAGTGTGATTTTATGCAGATCACTTACATATTGACAGATTGTAGAGTATCTGATAATGAATTTTTGTTCCAGGTTTCTACAGGTGGCATGGGTAACCAGGAACCAATCCATAATCCCAGTCTTCAGTATATTCACCCTGATTCCAGAGACCCACAGAAGAATCATGCTTGCACATTCTGTCGTAAAGCATTCAATTGTCGACAGAAGCTAGAGGCACACTTAAGAACCCATACAGGAGAGAAACCATTTGCCTGTCATTATTGCCCATACCGCAGTGCACAAAAAGGCAATTTACAGTTGCACATTAGAACACATACAGGCGAAGAGCCATTTGCCTGCCCCCACTGCCCTTACCGCACTAAAAACCAAAGTAACCTTAATACTCATCTTCGTAACAAACATCAGAGTCCAAAAACAAGTCCGGCAACTAGTTTTATGGAGAGACAGTAAGGTGGGACACTTCATTTACAACAGGGATTGCATAGGACATATGGAGGTGATCTTGATTATCATATTGACTTTTTTTATACTATTCCAAAATTTCTCCAATTAGACAAGTGTTTATAAATATATCTAATATTGTTCCTAAGTGTGTAGCATACCTACATTTATTATGTAAATCAGAATGATAATATGCTTATATAGCTAGCTTGAATGTTTACTTGAAATATATATATATATTATACATTTTTCAACTGAGAAAAGATTGAAGCTTTGAAAATCTAATACACTTGATGTTATCATAATAACGATAAATGCACCTTAGTTGATATGCAAAATGTAAATCTAAATGTTATTTTCTTCTATTCAGTAAAGCATTCAGTGGTAGGTGTCTTATAAAATGATTAGTGACTGTAGCTCAAATATCTCAATCACTTGATTTATGAATGTAAAATCATCCTACCGTACAGAATATTTATAACCGTATAATAAAGTATTTTGCCTTTGTTACACTGGAACTTACCAAGCAACCCTTTCCCCATCTTAACGTGATCTAGTCATTATCACAGCTTGGACAAGACTGATAGATCAGCCTTGCAGGGACTCAAACTTACCAAAGTAGGCTGAAAGATGACTCTACCAGAAGCCAATTAAAAACTGGGAATTCCTGCCACAGCCTTTGTGAGTACCTAGGAAGGTACCTGCTGTCTTACTAATCAGAAGGTAGCTCAGTGATGAAATGTGTTAGGTATACCTCTGTGTAGCCACTTGCATGTGGTTGGGTATGTTTTTCAGTTTTTTGTCAAGCAAACCTACACAGAAGGTGAGGGTGTGGTTTAATCAGTGTGCACTTACACAAAAGGCTAGAACATAAAATAACACAAGAGACCACTGCAAGTGGTGCAAAGCCTGAGTGACCCATGCCTGTGGTATAACCGTTGATTTACTATAGGATTGACAGATGGTATAGTGTGCACAAAATCATTGACTCACAACCAAGATTGAAATAGTGAAAGGATTGTGTGACTTATACCTGGCATGTGAAGACTGGTGTTCTGCCATACTAGGATCAATATATTACACAGAAATTCTGAACACACAGTATGGCTCATGTCTGACTTTCCCACGTATATCTGATAAACAGTTTTGTAAAAGAGAGATAAGCAAGCAGGAACAAAAAATTTTGGATTTGTATACATTTACCTTGTAAATAAAAAGTCAGTTTGTTGCCTTTGTATTGATCTCCCCAAGAAGAATATGATGATTTCTTGAGAAAATGATGAAATGATCATAATAGCTGATAGTTAAAGAGGTCGCAGACTGGAATGGGCCAAGCCCACACAAGACAGTTCAGGGCATGAATCTTTGTGTACCTTGGTAAAAGTTAGGATATCTGTTTCAACCTTGAAAAAGAAAATCATAGTTTTGTAGAAAAAAAATTCTTCCTTTCTCACCCATCTATCTTATAGCAGTTGTAACTTATATGATGTTAAGGCAAAATAGTTCATCTTTCGTGCAGTACTTGGGGCAACCATTTATAATTGTAACATTTGGGACACTAGCTTTTTTTTTGTGTGTGTGTGTACATTTGTTGGTTTATTTACTTTAAGTCATGAGTAACAAATATATTTTCCATTTGATCATGCCTGTAATGAAAATATTTTGCTTTCTCATAGAGTCAAGAATAAGTGGAAATTTTAATGGTGTCTGTTTCTTTAAAGAATTTAAACATTTAAGAAAACTTTCACAAAGATTGATATTGCAAATATTCCCTTGTTTAAATAGGTAATGTCACACAGCATTTTCATCAGAATATTCTGTGGACATTTTCATGCTGCTGGCATTTGTCCATTTTCATGATCGAGACGTCAGTCAACTTAATGACATGTTATATGTTAATGTATACTCATAAGGGGGAATATCGTTTTTGGCTAATGCGTACATCAGTTTATATGAAACAACATTTATGCTTCACTTAAAATCATTCTTGTCCTTGTCCTTAGTTCATATATTCACCTCTAAATCTTCATTTCTATAGTTCATTTATCCACCTCCAAGCCTTCTTTTCTATAAAGTAAATAATGAAAGTTAGCTGAAAATAGAGTCATTCCTTGATTTGAAACCTAAAACACAAAGATTATCCAAGGTTAGGAGCAACAGGTTGAATTTTGCAATGACCTCTTGAGTAGATTGATATAGGGAATGTAACTTATAATACCATTTCCACGTAGGTGCAAAGCCAATCAGCAAGATTTAAGGTCTTAGGTCCTAGATGCAATTAAAGGAACTTCAGTTGTCCGATTATAGTGAGTCCTCAGTTAACCACACTAAGGAAATTTTGATCACAGAAATATGTCTTAAAAGTTCTGCCTAATAGTGAAAATCGATCTAATGAATTGGAACAGAGTTAAGGATAAGATAGATTTTTTCTTTTACGCTTGAATGCAGTTTCCTGCATTAACAAGACAGCAAAGATAGATATGATAAGTAAATATCATGAAGAATTTTGGTGAAAGGGGTAATATTTTCTGTATTCTGGTAGAGAGCTAATCCAAGAACAAGAATGCTTTTAAGAGACTCCTAGATTGCACATTCACCCTATGTCTAAAAGGAAATTATTCAGATTTCATGTGTATAGCACTGGAATGCTATAACATTTAACTTATTCTTGCCTTGCCCACATTATCCAGCTCAGTGTACTCCTTTCCAACCATCCTTACATTTTAATCTCCTGTTCTGTTTCTATCCAATGGATTTTTTTAAAGGGCTTGAATATTTAAGAGAGTGAGAGGTATTTGTGGGATATTATGAACTGGGTAGTAAAATGCTGTAAGTGGGTTGAACCCAGGCATATGAAGCAGTCAGGTTAAACCAGGGAATAATGTGTGTAGCATGTCTTTCAGTATGTTGTAAAGACAGCTAGCGTGGACATCTAAAGGCAACCATTGAGACAGCTAGACAATGGACATCTGCAAATGAGACCATTGTTCATTTATTCATGATGCCACCTCACTACGGCAGGAGAGGCACTTAGGTATGAAAATGAAATAAGATTCCTTCATAAAATGACTCTTTCCTTATAGCACTTGGGGTTATCTTGAGATTTAATGAATGACCCATCCTGTCCAAATATATGACAAGAGTGGAGTCAAATTATAGCCAAGCATATTTTTATGAGTTGAAGAGACACATGTGTGAGATGGAATGCTTTTATTGTTGGAATAATTGCCTTTGCAGTAGTTGCATAGCTGACATTTTGTTGAAATTATAAGTAATAGTCATCTGGCTCCATGAGGACTAGGATTCTAATTATCTTCTTCCATCACTATTTATGAGCCTTGAGGAACCTACAAAGCAAATGAAGATAGATACCGTAGAATAAACATAATCATAAAAAATTAATACCTTAATGTCCGTGATGAATGAATAATAGATTAATGTGATAATGTTGAAATAAACTTTGAATAAGGATTTCTACTTTATGTAGGACATTTCTCAGAATAATTCATACATATTCATTCTATGATGGATAGTAACAGTAGCATGAAGGCTTACATGGGTTCAGAATCAATTAAACATGTTGCCAGTTTTAACTTACAATTAACATTATGATACTAATTAACAGTTCTTATGTCTATACATCAGACAGTCTGCAATATTTTCCTCTTTATCATATAAAGAGGCAGTGAAATGATTTCTTTTTTTATTTAAGCCTCCAGTCACTAGAAAAAGTCCACATCAAGGCTGGGCCCTTATTGAAATATAGAGAGAATTGAGAAAGGGGGGAAAAAAGACAGGGAAAGTATATTCAAATTTTTGAGAAAGTTAAAGACCTGTCTCGTGAAATGAGCCAGGTCATAGTTATTGGAAAGACATGAGAAGGTAGAGTTCCAAAGCTTCGACATGTTGGAAAAGAAGCAGTTATCAAAATGGCACACCCTTGAGTTGCTGATGGCAACACAATAATCATGTGATGCAGCAGCTTGCCAAGTATTCTGAAGTCTAGCTGGTGGTGGGGGCACACAAGCAGCCAGCTCTCGGGAGCAAAAGCCAAAGTAATACCAATAGAAGAGGAAAAGTGAACCAACATTGCGGCATAGGGCAAGGGGGTCAGGTTTGGATGTTAGCCTGGGACAGTTTATAAGTAGGATTGCTTTTGACTCAACTCTGTCAAGCAAGGAAACAGGGCTAGAAACACCCCAAATGTGGGAGCAGTACTCCATACAAGGACGAATTAATTCCATGTATAAACGGAGCAACTGTTCAGAAGAGAAAAAGTTATGACATCTAAACAGGACACCCAGTTTCTTAGAGGCAGACTTAGCTATTCCCATAATGTGAGATTTCCAAAAAAGATTATAGAAGTTACAGTAATACCAAGTATGTTCACTGAGTCAAGAGGTGGAATTACAGAACTCAAAGGAGATACGTTTTGTTCAGCAAAATTAGCTATATTATATAGAAGTGTATTCATATTAAGTACTTCTAGAAGATAGAAAGTTATGTAATGTCCTCTCTTTTTCATTCTTGTATTTCTATTTGCCTTTCACATTCATACATATAAACAAAATTTCATTTTGTGTCAAGTGATAAATGAAATGTTAGACTAAGAGATAACTCATATTTTTCCATTATTTACCTGTACATAGATTATGTTCAATGAGGACTTTATAACATTTGCAACCATACTAGGTAATTCATTTAAAACTGTGTGTAATTTAATGTCCATATATCTAAAAGCTGTATTTCTGATCACATTTTTTTCTATTTTCAGTTGAAGTCATTGGCTACAAGACATCAGCAAGTTACTTCTAGTGGGACAGAGGAGCAGACAGACAATGGAAGGTCAAGGGGGCAATTTTGCTGCCAGTTTTGCTCAAAATCTTTTGGGTACAGCAATGATTTAGAGCGTCACATCAGAATTCACACAGGAGAGAAACCTTTTGCTTGTCCATATTGTCCTTATCGTGCTACAGTGAAAGGAAATCTGAGTCAACACATTAGAACTCATACTGGAGAGGAGCCTTTTGCATGCTCATATTGTTCTTACCGTGCAAAGACCAGCAGTAACCTTAAGACTCATGTGTTCCATAAGCATCATTCACCGAACCAAAAAATAGTTCCTTGAATTGTTAGTTGTAACTTTTAGTATGTAGTTACAGAATTTCTTTTTCTAACTTCATATACATACATAGCAAAACAGTAAATCAAATCATATTTCAAGTATTTGCAATTGTGACATATCATAATTCAGTAGAGAAAAGATCAAAAGCGAAGATGACTAATAACTCTTAAGTTCATTGAAACACTGTAGGTAAACCATTAAAAGAACACTAAACATAATAGTTGTGGATTGTCATATATATCAGATTACTTGCATTTTTCTTTATGCTCTAGTTCTCGAATTGAATGAAAAAATCCCCTATAAGATTATATTAAGGTGTTCAGTAAGGCTTGTGTTCTGGAACTTGGTTACACCACACTTACTGAGATAATCCATTGTGCTTAAAGTGAATTAGGGGTTGATTTATTGTGGATTTTTATAGCATAGTCCTATGTATACAAGTTTTGTAGGTTTATATACTATTATGAATTTCACTGAGCTTGAGTGAAATATTAAGATTATGGGTTTATTCAAGAGCCTTGTCAATTGTTGATGCATCAACTGTGTTCACCCAGCTGGATCTCCAACTTCAGAAATATCTATTTAGGGTCTCTAATTTTCATTTATAGGATGATAAATTGCCTGCATAGTTTGCCAAAGTCACTGCCAAATAGCCAAATATATTGCATAGATAATCATATTAATTTAAAGTACAGTATTAACACATTCACCCCTACATTTATATTTTACTAATACTGTATCTGAAAACCCCATCCATGATATTGCCAGATTTACAGTGAAGACCACCAAAGTCTCATAAACTGCTTAATTCAATGAAAGATCATCACCTTTGCTAAGGATATCATGATTACTCCAAATGTTGATACTCTTTTAAAAATCACCTTCCAAGCAGATCCTAGAATTTCAGTTTTCCATTTATTTGTAGTAATTATAACTGCTGATAAGGAAAAAATACCGTATGAATAGAAGATAATATAAATTCTCTGTCTAAAGAAGTATTTTTCCAGAATTCAGTGCTTTCTTATATAACTTTCATATAATGTATTGCATGCTTGCATTGTAAAAGTGCATCACAAGAAATCTTACAGCCCTTAGAGTGATGATAAACAAAAATAGGATTCCTAATATTATACTTGTGTATGCATTTTTGTGTGGTTTCATATTTTTTCAGTAATATCATATTTTGTGACATAACAGATTTACAACATTCTACAAAGACTGTAATCCTATTCCTAGCTGTCTAGAATTTAGAGAGATTGTTTGAAAAATATTTATTGTTCTGATTTACATGAAAATGTGCTTTAATGCGAAGTATCACTTGTTATTCTTGCACAAAAATTTATCTAAAACTAAAGAACTTGCGCAATGGCAGTATCATAACCCATGAAGTTGTATGATGCATCAAAGCTGTGTGTATTGAATGAAACAAATTGAAAGAGCACAGTAGAAAGGGTTAGCTGTCACAGAATTAGTAGCAAAATCCAGACCACTTTTCATGCAATGACCTTGTTATTGCTTCCTTTGGAGGGTAAAACCATTAGGGTGGGTATACCTATGATTCCCAGGTAGCTACTTTAATCTTTTATTTTGTAACTGTGGTTATATTGTCGGCTTTGTAATTTTTACTTTTTGATAATATTTTTTACTTTTTATTCCTGGAAATTTCTTTTAGGATATTTTATATTAAAAGAATTTTTTGTATTTTATTGAAGATAAAAGTATTTTTGCTTGAATCTCTCAAGGAACACGAGTGCCATGTTGACCTAAAATGCCACTGCTAGTGTCCCCAGGAACACATTGAGCTTGGTTTGCCACCAGCCAGTGGCTCCTTGTGGGTAGAGACAGAAGGCACTTGAGCAGCAAGAGGGTTTTATAGGCAGAAATAGGGATATGATATCAGGTTAGAATCCTTCAGTGTCATTGGTATGAAAGAAAAAGTGTATAGAGGAAACTGAATTATGGGTTTCGAGGATGGACAGTTAGTGCTTAGAGCATAGCCCAATGGAGGAAGATGACTGTATCCTTGGGGAGAATTGTGAAAGGTTAAAACATGATGAGTGAGAGTAATGGAGGCAGCATTAATCTGCCATCTCTAATCTACAGGTGTGAAAGATTTGACATTGTAAGAGAAGACTCTTCAAAGATTCAGGCTGCTGAAATGAGCTCTCTGAGGGGTGCTTGCAATGTCAGCAGATGGGATGGAATAGCAGTAGTATAGTGTTTAGATGTGTGATGTCAGAGAGAAAAGATGTAGGATGTGGTGTCATAGACTGGTTTGAGAAATGCAGGTCAAGATTTAAAAATCCAAAATTTTTGAGACCAAAAAATACACTGATTTTATAATTCTCCAGACTTTAGTTAGACCTGAACCTTAAAATGGTTTGATCATGCATGTTGAAAGATTGGTGATGAAAGTATATATGAATGAGAGGAAGACAGCCAGCATCCTTAGACAAGAAATTGAAGGAATATATTGCGACTGGGATCTAGGAAGGTGTGAGGGGAAGGAAGAAAACTAAGATGTGTTTGGATAGGTCGGCCTGGAGACTTTTCTGCTGTGACCACCCCCTGTGGGGGAAGATCACAAGGAAAACAAGGCATCACAGATATAGTTGTATAGAATAGAAAAGAATTTGCATTTCTTTTTGGTTTTACACGTAGCATTGATTTTTCTTTTTGTACTACATGAAACATATCTTCCACAAAACTGTTTTTAAGTACGTAATAGGATAGGCAAGATAGATTTTTAATGTGTTCAGCCTAGTTACTGAATGTATACTCCTTACTGTAATTTATAATAAAGATAACCTGTATGTGCAAGGTAATTATGAGAATTAGAATGGTTACTGTGTAGATTTTTATACTAGGAAATACCTTTTGACTTTGTTTGCATACAATGACATTGCTTCTCTAACAGTTAGGCTCTTAAGAAGGTAGGTTTTGAAGTACAGAAAGAAAAACCATTTCCCTACATAAGGCAGAGCCACATGAGCATCAGGAAGAGCACTTGCTCCCAGGGGGTTGGAACACCATTTCACCCCAAAAGAGGATGTATCCATCAGTACTATTTCTTTTTTTGATATACATAAGGCCACTAATGCTCGTTCATGGAGACACCATAACCATAGCAATGTGTCCTGGTCCATGACATCATTAGCTTGGAGCTGCAGGGGAACCCATATTATATACTACTCTCTTTAGTCTGTGCCTTAGTTCTGTTACTGTAAGGGTTAGAAAATATGGTTTTTGAAGAGGTGAGGGGGGAATAAAGGGATAGGTGTAATGAATTAGACGTTTGAAGTGCTCTGCCAATAATAAGGAAATGGTTTTCTTATTCAAAAATTATATCTTCACCTTTAGACTGAGCCCTATGAGGATAAGAGATCATACAACATGAAGGACATGGAACCTTTCCAAAATTTTAACCCAGATTGAAGCAGAAGTATCATTTATCAAATGTATTTGTCAAATGCCATATTCTGTTTTATTAATCTCATCAGCTGAGATATTCCTTAAGAAAGGTGAGATAGAAACCAATTTCCATACATTATGGGATCTGATGATTAGCCCAAGTGAAAGAAGCGCTATTTTTTTTATTCAACATGAAATGTTCCTTGCTGACACAGGCATAAAAGGGCCCGAATGAACAAACAAATATTTTCCTGTGTAATCTAATCTTGTGTCTTGAGACAAAGGAAGATGTTCTAAAAAAATTTTCCAGAGTTATGTCAGAGTTACTGTATTTCTAAATTTAAAGCATTTTTAGCAATAAGTTGTGGGTTGGGGTATGGGTTTCTGTATAAAAAAAAATCTCAACAGCCTATTTAGAGAAGACTAGACACATTCATATCAAATCTCACTCACAAAAGTTCCTGCAATATACTTTTTATACAATGCTATGGTTTTCCTGGCTTTAATATTGGAGAATTGCCAGAGAAAAACTAAATACAATGACTTAGTGATTAACCATTCTTCTGATTCTTTTAGATAAGCTTGAAAAGATTTTCATACAGATTGCTTGCATCTCTGAGAGGAACGTATGAGCACTATGTAAAAAAAGGTTTGTTGTTAAGTATTCACCCTATGTATCTCCATTGCCTCAGAAAACCCATATTGAAGATTTCAAAAACAGAACATTTTGATGCTGGAATTTTTTCTTTAAGGTAGTGACTTAATATGAGACTCAAAGGATTCTAGCTGGAGGAAACAGCATTCCTGCATCAGACTCATATTGGAGGTATTTTACTCACTTTGGGACAGTAAAGTCAATAAAACCTGGAAATTAGTTATTTTGACATTTTCTTTCTCTAGGATAGTTGGCAGAAGAAAAAGAGACTTATGTAGCCATTTATTCTGCTGTGTGGACTTATGTAGCCATTTATTCTGCTGTGTGGTTGTGTTATTGACCCTCACAGCCTTTGACTAAGTAATTGAAGAAACAAAAGGCAGAGGGATGTTGACCTTCATGGTAGACATCTACCTGGGAATTTACATGTAATTATCAGATCCATTTCAGCAGTTATTGTTTTCAGTCATTTGACTAGAAAATCCTCTTGACGGAGTATGTACATACATATTACAGTCTCCATGTTGGAAAAATGTTCAAATAAACTGAGTCTATGAGACTGCTCATGAAAGAATAAAATCAGTCACTTGTTGGTCAAAGGCATAAGCTTCTGTTCATTTAGCACTGAACTGTTCTGGTATACAAAATAGAATGGACTCCTAGTCCCTGCTTCAAATAGTTCAAAGAAGAATGACAAGGGAACAGCAATTTTTTTGACTACTATGATTAGAAAGCAAATGAGATGTGTCAACACTACCACCTTTGGTGATAGTCTTGTTCAGAGGGCTAAGAATTATCTAATAAAAATTTGTAGCGCAAAGTTTAGTCTGAAAGGCTTTACTCTGAAATACCAAGTCAACATGTTCCACATCATGGTATGTACCAGAATATGCCAGTATGTATCCTTCAATCCAAGCTTATAGTCTACACACGTCCTTCTGAACTGTAATGTGGAAACTTTTCATTCTGGTCATTTTGAACCTTAGCTGTTTTATTGTTTTTTTTTTAATTGAATAGTTTACAACCTTTTTATTTCCCAAATCTTTCTTCATGCTAGAGTAATAATGTTTGCATAAACCAGTCACTTGACTGTTTCTGTCAATTATTTTTTCCTGTTTGTACAATTATAGTCCTTTAACATCTGGGTTGGGGTTTATCATCTTAATTTATGAGAGGGTCAGCTGACTTTCATAACCATGTTGGACCCCTTTTCTATCAACAGAAAGGCCCATTTTAAATTAAGAATTTTTGAAACATCCCCAGCTCCCTCTGAATAACTCTGAAGTACCTCATTTTGATCTGATACCCCCAGACTTATCTATTCTCCCCAAAAGTTCTTTTTGCAGTAACAAATTTTTAGAAAATTCAAAGAGTCTCAGGGAAAGCCATCCCACATACCTTGTCATATGGGTTGAACGTGTTTTATTGGCCTTATTGATTACTATGCCTCCCTCAAAGTCCTTTAAACACCATTCTTTGAATAAAAATCGTTTGTTAAACTACGCTGGCATGTTTTTCCTCAAGTCTGAAGTTTTCTGAGTTGCATCAACAGGAAAAAGAGATTTAAAGAAATGCAAATGTTTTAAAAGTTCTGAATGTACTGCCTTCCTAAGAAAAACTATGGCATATTTCTTAAACTTCCTTCTTCACTGTAGATTTTAGATAGGAGGTTGCTTGCAAGAGCATGGCTTAAACTTTTTTTTTTTAAAAGTCCAACTTAGCAGACGACAGAGGAACAGAATTTCCTTAACCTCAGTACACATCTCAGGTGATACCTTCTCCAACCTGCACTTGCCTGGTGAAGAAAAGACCTCAATAGATTACTATTAGTACAGTAAGTCAGCTGAATATTTAAACAGACAGAAGAGATTAAGAGATCATGTGATATTGACTACTTTTCCCATATACTGTACATAATACAAGGTAGACAGCTATTTAAGGGTCAAAGTTTTACATCTGTAACCAAAGGTTCTAAGAGGTATCCCAAAGTAATTAGACATGGTAAAGGGAATTCTATCTTGAGGCTTCTTCTAACCACAAGCATAGAACATAAACTGGCTCAGTCTGCGTCACAGAAAGGCTAAAACCTTTGGTCCTTGAGAAACCATGTTCCAAAGCTTCTTGACTTAAGTTGTATGACAACCTAGCTAATTATGAAAGCCAAGGTTGTGATTTAACCAGGCCTACAACACAAACGCAAGTTACCATTGAGTCTAACATGCAAACAAAGGTTCTGGGTCAACTTGAACCAAAGATCTATTGCACTTGGACAGTGTGAGACCCTTAAGTACATCATACTGTATACAGTAAAACCTTAAGTGAATTTTTGCTGCAGGACAACTTATCCAAAGATTTGTTGCACCTGTTTAATGAGAGCAAAGGTCCTGTGTACTGCATGAAACAAAGTTCCCTAAAGTTCTGTGAGGGACTACAAGGATTCCTCTGGATTACACAGCCTCTGACCTGATTCCTCTAGTGTATCATTAATATATTAATAAAGGCATGGAAACCTTAATCCTTGAGATTTATCTTTACCTTCCCTTTTACAACACTGGGTTAAGAGATAACGTGTGTGTCAAGTAGACACACCAGAAGGGGCTATAGAAATAAGTAATAGCTGGTGTGGTGGAAATTCTGATTAACCATACTAGCAGAACTAAACCTCTGAAATAGTTGAAATAATGAACCATCAGTTCTTTGGTCGATGTACAAAGTACCTCCTTTGCAGAAAAACACAGAATGTGAAACAGTTAGTCAATCACTGAGTCCGCCAAGATGTCAACCAGACCAAGGTCTCCTGCCACTGCTATACTAAAAAAAGTATAAAAAACTAAAACTCCCAAAACTGAAACCTACTTTTGAAAATACTCATAAAGCAGAAACATTATAAAGACAATAAGTAGATTAGGGGAAGTAGTTTAGCCAGCTGTACTAGTGCACTGTGAGGAAGATAATAAGTGTAACTCCTGTCAGCCAGTATTTAAAAGGTATAAGAGAACAAGAAACGAGTATAGCACAGTAAGAATGGAGGAACAGAAATGAAATACAGTTTTGTGGACAAAACAGGTGATAATTAAAAACATTTTCATAAATTCATAAGGAGTAAATTGTCAGATAAGTGGCAGCTTTTCAGGTTGAAGGATTTAGGAGGAAGAGTTATTGCTGGTAATCTTTTGCTGCGAAGGGTAAGGTGGAAAGTTAATGGCGTTTTAAGGATTTAGGGGCTAGAATGTTCTTCGTCTCTTAGTAAATCCTTGAAAATATAATGAAACCATATATGATTTATCCAACATACATTTCTGAATTAAATGAAGAAGCTACTTACATTTTTAAATGTTCCGTAATTTCAACATAATCATTAAAACAATGATGATTTAAGTAAAGACGAATATTTTCATTTTCAGGACCCATCTCCCCATACTGCTGTTTCCTGGTTCAACTGAAGGAAAGTATGATCCTTTCATGGTCAGCTCCCCTTCTCTAATTATATTAGGATCTGGTATATTTGAGCTCAAGGAAAGTTGAATCTTAATTTCAGAGCGTTCGAGACTATCGGGCCCATCGTACAATTAGAAAATATAATTTATTTTTGTTTTTTCTCATTGTAATGCCTCATCCCTTCTTCCGAATGTACCAGGTCCAGTGAGATTTAAGTTGAATGCAAGCCATCATGACACGACCATAGGAGGACATCAATAACCATCAGGAGTATTAAGCAATTTGATAGTGATTATGCATGATATTGACTGACATTTACTTATCTATCAGAATAGATATTTATTGGAAAAGGAATATAATAATAGACTTTTGGAAGAAAGAAAAGACTATAGTGTTCCATATTAATGACATTTCATTTAAAGTGGAATGGCGGTATGACGTCACAGTGTTTACAGTTGGTGTGTGTTGACAGGTGAGCGGTCGCCGAGCCTGGCATGGTTAACTCTGTCCTTGGTGTCTTACAAATTACAGTTTTAATGCAGTTGGAGGCACTGGCATGTGAATGCTGTGCAGCACGACTATAGAGAATTAGTTCATCTATTCACCATACCACGTATTTAACGGTAAGCTAGTCCCTTCTCATGGTGATGAGTAGATATTGAAAACGTTAAAACTATCCCAATTGGCCTTGTTAGCTCTGTCATACTTCGTTTAGTTGTCTAAGTTCATATAACTTTTGCTTTCGTCACAACAGTCACTTGAGGTTGTTGAAGCTAAGGTAAAAACCTAGGTTAGCCAGGCATCACTCACAGCTATAGATATTGAACGATTTTGTTCGTTAGTACGTAGTTGTGTAGTATTGAGAGAATGCATTACAGTTTTTGATGGTTATCATTTCAAACCCTATTGAAAACTATCGGTCAGATCAGCTTGACACTCACCATAAATGTAGCTTTAGGGTGTTTCATGAGTGCTTATCGAGAAGGACCCGATCAGAAATTTTGATCGTAAGAAATTCCTGACATCAATTTATCAGTTTTCAGATCTTATCCGAAACATGTACCAAATTGACATGATTGTTGTTAATATGAAATTTTAATAAAATTTTACAGATAACTTTGTCAAAATTCCTACCTGTTTTTTGCTTTTGTCATTGTTGTACAAAGTTTAACAGAAGGATAAAGGTATTTGTTTCTTTAGTACCCTCTGAAAGGTGGTCTTAAAAGTTGGAATATGTTGTATTAATGAAAATTTCTGGATATAGTTTCCTTTAAAGATTTTCTAAGATTAAGATTAACAAATGTTTGTCTTCCATTCAGGACAGTAGCAATGACAGAGGAAATCCTTTCACTCAAATGGAATAATCATCGCACAACTTTTTTCCATGTCTTATCAAGTGTTCGGCTAAAGGTAAGATCTTATAAGAATATGCAGTGTTCATTTATGTAAGACCTACACACACACACATTAAGAGTAAGTAGGAAAGGGGGGGATACCAAATTGCAGATGGATGGATGGAGTTAAAAAATTTTGAGTGATCATGGCCTGAAAATGCAGGAGGGTGAAAAGCATGTGTGGATAGAGTAAATTGGAACAATTTGGTGTACAGAGGGCAATTTGTTGTTAGTGGACTGAACCAGGGAATGTGAAGTGGCTGGGGAAAAACATGGAAAGGTCTGTAGTTTCAGTGCATTGCACATGACAGCTAGAGAATGAATGTGAGCAAAGGCGACCTTTCTTTGTCTGTTGATGATGCTACCTCACTAACATGAGAAACAGCAGTCAAGTATCTCTTGGGACAAGGTAGAAACGCTATTGCATGTGTATCTCCAGAGTGTCTAAGAAAGAGACTGTGAGTGGTAAGACAGTATGCAAAATTCTTCTGCATATCCTTTAAATATCATTGTTGGTTCTTCAATAATTCTAGGTTTAGAGGTAATCAAGTGCTAAAAAATGTCTGAGGGGGAATTTTCTGCCTCACTTTACTTTATTGTAAGTGGATTCTAAGGTTTAATCTGTCTCAATTTTGTATTTGAATTACTGTGTAATTTAACCTGTTTTATTCCTTGCCATTGATATTACATATATAATGTATTAATGTTGCTTTGTTTATATTTCAGTCTTTTACTGTCTTATACTTTATGTGATTATCTGCTTATTAAAACTTATTTCGTGAAGTTTAATTTATGCTTTGTAAATTAATGCAGTTTTACTCATTATATGGACTCCATATGTTTAACATATTTTTGTTCATAGGAATCATACTCAGATGCAACAATCACATGTGAAGGAAAGTTCTACCCTGTCCACAAGTTAGTAGTATCATCATGCAGTGACTATTTCGATAAGATATTTCAAGCGACTGTCTGCAAGCACCCTGTCATTGTTATGAAGGATATCAGACATGAAGATATGGAGGCCTTGTTAAACTACATGTACCTGGGTGAAGTTAAGGTATGGATATGACATTACTTTAATGCATGTGACAAAGGCATGGAATAGGAGGGTCACTAAAAGTGTAAGTGGTAAAGAAAGATGTACATTTGGAAATTTTTGGCTGATGCATAGCAATGTCATGTAAATTTAGAAAGTTAAGGATAGGTTGTTTAGAGCTTTGAGCATGTTAGCGAGATGCATGTTTGGTAATGACTGAAACAGTATACACTGTTAATAAATGATGTGATTTTTTTATGCATTTTACACGGGGAGAGTTTTATGTTTGTGTTGCCCCATCTCTTTACCTTGCTTATGTACCTGATCTTCCCTCTTCTGTGTATACATATAAACATAAACATCACAACTTGAGCAAGGTACCTTGGGACTTTTGATAAGAAAAACTGGTAGAATGATACAAAGACAGGAATAGCAAGTACAGGTGTGAGAGGTGTAAATAGAATGTTCAAATAAGCTGTGATTATTGTGTTCGGATGAGAATTTCTGTAGATCATAGTGATGTAAACATGGCAGTACAACATATTTCATGAATCCACTAATTAATGAACCTCCATAACCAAAGACTTTACAGTTAGTACTTGAAAAGAAAATATAAAAAGGCAAGAGTAAACTCAATAAATATACTTTCTGTAGTAGTGATCTGAGGGTAAGTTTTGTGTAAATTAGTTTACTGACTATTTTTAAAAAGTTTACTTGTACTCTTGAAATTATATTTAGATTCAGTTGTACCTTTGTTACTTTTGTATTCTAAGGCTTTCTGCTTCATTACTTTATGTCTTTTATAATTATGTAAAGAAGTATGACTCATATTAATGAAAGAAGTACTTCACTAAGAATTTATATTACAGTTAATCACACTTAAGATATTTATAAAGTTGCTGAATAAATGGTGACTACAATTGTTTTTTAGTATTAAGTAGCTCATGATTAATCAAAGCAGAATTAAGAAATGATGTATGTAGAGGCAGATAAAATGGTTCAACAAATTAAGAATGACAGTGCTGGTTAACAGGACCTCCTTTTACTATATGAGGAGAATATGCTCAAAATGTGAATACTTACTTTTTTTTTCTCCTTGACTTTTACTCTGAAAAGATGAAGTCACTTAATGTCACTAAATAATGTAATTGATTTCATATACTTATGCACAGTTTGTAGTGAATATGGTTAGATGACCAGCTTGATAGTTGTTCTGTGTGGTTAATTTGAAAATAGTTCTGGAAGAAATTGATATTCCACATATTCAGTGATTCTTTTAACTTCCTAGTGATTGTAATGATAACTCCCATCACTTGCAAAAGTTAGTTGTGTTAGTGCTTAGGACAGCAAAGGCTGAATCTTGGCATATCATGCAACAACACATCTCATTTATAAGAAGAGATTGACACTTTTCTATATTGTGTCAAATGAAATAATGTGTAAATCACCCAAACTTTTTTTTTTTCCCCCACATTAGGTGTTGCAGAGAGACCTACCAGGATTATTGCGTGCTGCTGAGTGCCTGAAGATAAAGGGTCTGGCCGTACCTGATGAGGCACCAAAGAAGGAAGATTCTGAAGTTCTTTCTATAGAGGAAGATTGTAGTCCACCAGAAAAGCGGTCAAAATTAGATGAGACCATAGATACTTCACAGCTACCAGAACTGACCATTCCCCAGCCTGATCAAAATGATTACTCAAATCTCTATCCCAATCAAGAAAATGGAGGATTAATAGATATTCAGGTCTGTAAGATATGAAGTATGTTTATATATTTATGTGTAGTTATGCAACTCAGGGGCCTCATTGATGGGGCTCTTATAGCTTCAGCACTGTGCTGTATGCAGGAGCAGGGTAAGATTGGGCTCTCCTGAAATGGGAAGATTCTTGATGATGTTGTATGCTTTTCCATCAGCCTACAGTGATACATTCTGATCAGAGATGACTTTCTGCTCATGTATTTACCTCTTACCTAATTGTTTGTGCCTTAGAAAGGTATTAAGGAACAAACAAACAGTCTCTCTTGTTTGCATTTCTCTAACTCTCATGGTTAATGTACTGAAACCAGAATCCCCTATCCACAGTTGAGACCCATAGACCAAGCTGTGGTTTGGACGAGAGCCTTCCCTTTAACCACAGTCAAGCCCCGGAGCCTCTTCTGTGGGGTTTCTCCTGACCACTTCATGTGCCCTTGTTTAACCCATAGACAGCACATGCATGCCTCTCACCCTTCCTAATGTTCAGGCCCTGATACCTCAAAGCTTATATTACTGAATTCTTTGATCCCCTCTGTTCCCTCCATTTTTGACACATATACCCTCTTAATTAGTATATTTTTGCTCATTCTTTCCTTATGCCCAAACCATATCGATTCATCCTGGTAAGCTTTCTCTCATTATATAGTAATAATAATTTTTTGAAGATTTAGACATGTTAGTTATGCTTTGATGCAAGTGAAATATGTGCTCATTTCTTGAACTTAGAGAACAGAATCTATATAGAAACAAGGTTACCTTAGCCAGTGGACAAACTGAAAAAATGTTGGAGCTGAGAAATCTGGGAAAGAGATGGAAAGAAAAACAACAAAAGTCAGTGAAATAAGAAGGAAATAGTGTTTGAAGGATAATGGTGGGTTTGATAATGTGCACCAGGTGATTGCTGGAACAAAGGGTTTCCTCTTAAAGCTGATACTTTACTGCACAGTGATCTGTTAATAATGATTAATACATATCTGCTTCATTTGCAGGTTCAGCCCTTTGTGAATCCGTTAGATGTTGTGAAAGAAGAGGTGAAGTTTGAGAATGAAGTACATGAAGATAGTGCAGTCATTAAAGAAGTAATAGTATCTGAGGGCCAAGCATATAATTCAACCGGTATTACATCTGCCCACCCACATTTGATGCAGGTAATCCATCACATAAGGCTTTTAAAAGAAAATATTGGCATCAAGATGTGTAACTGTTTGAATGCTCTTTAAAATATTCAGCAGGATATTGATTTTTTTTTTCCACACTCATACTAGCACCCTTTTTACTTCCATACCTTTTAGTTTGTTTCTCCCACATTGTCTTTAGTTATTCTATGCTCCAAATTGTACTGATTTCACTTCAACATACTCTTTTGTATTATTCTTTCCATACATATTTTCCATCCTCTGCTGTAGTAAAACCCATGGCCATTTTTTCCTTCGTAGATCTTTAGAGGAAATTATCCCAACAGCAGAAATTATCCTTCTGAGAATTATTTAGTTTCTCATTTTCTCTGACTTTCAAATATATTGTTGTCTGTGGTATGTGGTATATAAACAAACAGAAATGGTCTCATTCAGTTTTAATTGTTCAGGAAAGAAAGGAGAGTACTCATATTTTTGTGGGAAAACTATGGTACTTGAATATCTAAAGACAGAAGAAAATAAAAAGTAAGCATTTGTGTTGTGCAATTGCATGGATACTCTAG
The DNA here is from genome assembly GCA_038088735.1 of Panulirus argus. NCBI lineage: Eukaryota > Metazoa > Arthropoda > Malacostraca > Decapoda > Palinuridae > Panulirus > Panulirus argus. The sequence goes on from JAYMFT010389683.1 coordinate 28,266, forward strand.
AAAAGTAAAACATTATCATTCTTAAAACATGTAAAGTACCATTCAGAATTTCAATGATTAACAGAGATCTAATGATAGAATAGAATTTAGAATTTATGTGTGCCTTATATTTACTGTTGGCCTTATTGATTTGTAATTCTTTCTTTTTCATTCAGAATTAAAAATGACTGCTTATTTGCAGGAGTCTCTATTACCATGGAGTCAGCCAGAAGGAATCCACCAAAATAACCCAAGTTTTCCCATTAGTGTGGCAAACTCTGCCCCTGATCCTAAAATGGTAGGAAAGTATATTTAGAAAAAATAGTTATATATATATATATATATATATATATATATATATATATTGTAAGTATTTACACTCTTACTCACTATAATTATGGTGATGCATATATTTTTTTTTCAATGATCTTGTTTGGATTGGGATGAAAGTAAAGGAAATTTGTTATGAAATAGGGAAAGTGTAATGATATACTGGTTACCTTCCAAAAGTATCCATTATTGACCCTTCGAAAATTTATTTCAGATCCCTCAAAATGTCAATTCACTGTGAAGATATGGAAGTATTCATTATTCATTATTCCTTTGAATTTCATATTGGTAACAACAAATATGATCAGCTGATATAAGATTTTTTGTTTCTGTTACAGACTGCTGAGCCTGGAAGTGCTCGAATAAACACGTTAAAGTGTTCTTATTGTGGTAAGCTTTTCATATATCCAGCTAAACTGGCAAGCCATGTAAGAACTCATACTGGAGAGAAGCCATATGCCTGTCCATATTGTCCCTATCGTGCCACACAGCAGGGTAACCTCAATCGACATGTAAAAATTAGACATCACATTGATCAAGGCAATTGAATTGTTTGTGGATGATGAAATCAGTGTGTTTTTGTTTTGGAACCGATGTATATGAAGCTTTTAGCTATATAATTTTTTTCAGTGTTTTTTATATGATATAGAACTGTTTGACCATAATCAAATCATTGTGTTATGTATAGTTGTGGTTAACAGATGATAGATTACAATGAAGCCTATCTACTACTGTTTTGGTTTTGATTCTACCAGTAATGTATTCCATTTAAGGACTGTCCTGCTGACATTAAGATTTTTATACTTTATACAAAATATGTTAAAAATCAGGTGTTCATACAACAGATTTTAGTAGCTTTTGATCATTACTATTGTCGGTTAAGGGCAAAGTTGTGAAAGTATCCTCTCTCCATAGTATGGCAACGTAAGAGATGGAACTAAGACTGTACATGTCAATCTGTCTATCTGTATCTCTGACACCCATTTCTTCCAGGAACTCCCTCAAGGGGATGGCCTCAGCAAAAGTCTCCATAACTGGTGAACTCCAGTGCCACTTCCTAGCATTTAGTGCCTCACTCTTAACATGCCACTGGCAGAGGGCAGCTCTAGTGCAGTGTTTCCAGAAGCTCCTACCTGAAGTTCCTACTGACTGCTTCTACCTGATGTTTCTGCCTAATGTTCTAACCTACTTCTGCTACCTAATGCTCCCAACTAATGTTCCAACCTACTATCGCTACCTAATGCTCCCACCAAATGTTCCTTCCTTGTGTTTCTACTCAATGTTCCTACCTTCTACTTATATTTATTACTCCTACCATTTTGCCAAAAGGCAGTGCTACTGGTTAAGAAGATTGAGTTGTGTGAGGTATGTGTTGTCAAGAGTTATGTGTGACAAGGAGAGATTGTGTTTGTGGACAGAATGGCAGCACTCCATATGTGGATAATGCAGAAAGAAAAAACAATTACCTGGGTCAGAAGGGTACAGCTTGACAACGACTAAGGTGCTGGCTCACTGTGCAGCCATCACTAACCCTCCCAATACCTGGGTGGATACTACCGATAATATACCTCCCTGGCTGGTGGCTGCCTACCAGCTACTACCTACCAAATTGCAAATGTTGTTATGTAATTTATGAAGTCAGAATATCTTCCTCACTAAGTGAGTAAAATGTTGATTAAGGAAACATGGCTGTATGAGAAGAGAAGTTGGTTCACTGCACTTTATACTCTGAAACTAGTATTTGAACCAGTGAATGTATCACAGCCAGTATTACGAACACCCACACCTTGGAGGTCCATATGAGGGAAAGTTCCCGTCAATACTGTTAGGTGCATGAGTGCACATATTTCTTAGTTTCCCTTTTTTCATTCTTTTTTGTTACTGTCTGTCTTTTAATACATTTAGGTTCTTTAGTGTTTGCATTTGCATAAATCAGTTTGTCTGAATATCTGTTTCTTGTGAAAACATTTTACCATTCAACCAGTACCGAGATCTTTTCAGGAATATTATTTTAGATCCCTTGTAGTCCATCAGTTAAGAAACTTTTCATCAGAAAATGAAGCACATAAGCATTCAAGAATATGGAATTTCTCAGGGACTCTGTTTTTTCTTTCTTATACATACTCACAAACAGTGACGCAGATGGCACAGGCAAAACATGCTGTAATCAGGGCCATCTCAGATGAAAAGAAGATTAGTAGAGAAAATTAGAGAAGAAATGAATTAGGTTTTCACAGGTGTTTGCTGATTGACCTTTTTTAAGCTACAAAAATTATTGAAAGAGAAAAACAAAAGAAGGATGAACATTCCACAAACTCATCCAAGTTCATATAAAAACTGATCCATAACAGCATCAACCAACATAATACTCTGATGTCCACCTATCCTGGGTAGACCCAATCATTTTACTACCATGTTATGCACAAATCTCATGCAATACGTCCTGGATGATTTCAACCAATCACAATCACCTTTCTGCACAGTACTAGTCATAACTGACATGAACAACTCATTTAATACCATACCACCATACTGAAGTAGTTTTAGGAATGCACAAACAATGACCTCATTTGCACACTTCCACATATGCTTGTATACCACAGCATTCCCTATAATTAATTCCAGAGAACAGAGCAGATTAAAGTGACAACACTAAAAACACGCTTCATAGACGTAAACCTACACAACACTCGATAATGAATAACTGACACCTTGGTACCTCCTCCCATCACCTGCTTTCTCAGATATGAACCCCAACTACAGAACCTGATTGACACATCCATCTGTGTGGAGATCTCTGCCTACCATCCTGCATGGTTCATCACACACCGAAGGTGAACTGCTAAATAAGCCAACTGCATCCCATCAACATTCCTAATTGCACAACCTGACTATGGTTAGTCTGCTTCACACACACACACACTATATATATATATATATATATATATATATATATATATATGTTCATTTATTTATTATAATTATTATTATTATTTGGTGTAAACTCCACAAAGACGAGCGGGACACAGTCGAACTATTTTAGTGATGGGTCTGTAGCCTCGTCCTGGTGTGATTAAATGCGCCAAGGTTTCTCATGACAACGGCTTCGGTTTTTGACTATATATCACCACATTCATCATGGATCAGGGGGAGCACATTCACCCACCAACGCCCAGGTAGGTGATCGATACAAAATGCCACTTGTTGCGCTCCTTACAAACGGGGAATCCCTTCAACCGAGCGGTTCCAGGGTGAGGCATCAGTTGGTGGGACCAGGTTCTCCCAGTTTCAAAATATAAAAATATTCATGCGCTTGAGCACGATATTATTATCCCTTTGAATATGGCTGTTTAAGACATGACCATTAAGAGTTAGGTCAAAGACCTGGTCATTATATTTGGGTTGTTCCTTCGTGCTCATTATTATTAGTCGTAATAATAGTAGTATTTAATCTCGGAAACCTCTTCTTAAGTGATCTAGGGATTCCTACAGTTTCAAGGCTGCACTACAATCACTAGCAGAGATATGACAGACTCTTTTGAGACGAGTTCTCTCAAGAGACCGTCTAAACAGTTGTACAGCCTCGCCAGAAATGACTTCACTCGCGGTGTAACATCATACAGGTGGAATCCGGTAAAACTGATTGCTTAATGTTACTTAACATCGCAAAGACTGAGTCACTGTAACGCCAACAATTAGGAACTTCCGCAGTAAATGTCGAAGTCTAAGTTAATGAAAGTTGCTCTATTCGCTCTAAACAACTTCATTGTACGCAGAGCATACATGCGGTGGGTTATTGCAAACTTATAGTCATTACTAGTTTCATCAGTCATTAAATGTAGAAGTTTCTAATCTTAATTACATACAAGTAATATTTGTTAAAGAATAATGATAATCCCTCGAGTGGATTACCTAAGAGCACGTTAGTAATGTAGCGGCTTAGGTGAGCTGTCTTGTCACATCACCCTCCAACCTGGCTGGCCATCTCTCTTGGGCGTCCCACTCCTGCAGCTTCGGGCGATATTTCGATGACTTCACGTCCCTACAAGCAGGGCTGGGCCTAGCCTTTTTGGGGCGCCTCCACCCTTTCAAACTTCCCCCTAAATCACGATCTCTAAGGGGGGGGGGGGCACGCCCCAGGAAAAGTTTGAAAATTTAGGGTGTCTAAAACTTCCTGCTTTCTTGAGGGCTGCTCTTATGACGATCAGGATTAAGGGGTTCCCTTAGCAGTGGGAGCCCTTATAATGAAAGGGCCGCCCCTGCTTGCAAGCACCACAAGCTGTGTGACTAGCGCATACCCAGCAAACTTTCAGGTCACATATCGTCCTGTTGGGGGAACAAATAATATCACCGAAATAGGTCTGCGTTTTAGAGCGGCTGACTGATATATCGGGATCCCTTGGTGTTGTTAGGGACTGGCTAGTTGCGAACGTCGGATTAATCCTTAAATATGTTCGTCCAAACCTTTGTGCAGTTCTCTTCAGCCTTGCTGATTAATACTGGATGGTAGCCTTTTGAGCACGGAGTAGCAGCAAACCCTTTAGTTGTCATGGCATAACTTTCGTATTTCTGGATTAAGTAAAGGCTTGTGCCTGAGTGAAAAAAAAAAGATGTCAAGTACAAAATAAATCAGTAAAGATCATGGAGTATTCGGTTACCCATATGAAAATGCGACAGAGAGAGAAAGAGGAATAATATAGTCGATGCAGACTATAATAACCCTCATGCTCTTACGTCATCTCTTCCTCAGCTGCCAGTTGGCAGCCATGAAAAATGTTAAATGGCAAAATATAAGAGCAAGTGGCGGTAGAAACGTTTTTGGGTTTTCATTCCCCTCCCCCTACCCCAATGTACGGTGATAACACAAATGCCAAGTTGAGCTTATATTGTGAATTCTGTCAATTGACGTGTGGCGGAAAGGACATTGTTCTGACGTTCCGAGAAACATGCCATTTAAAAGCATGCATATTCATAAGCTGGTAGTAAACTCCCCTACATTTATCGTTACCTAATAAATTATGTCCATATCATAATGGATCTACAGGCTTAAAATATGGGTTTTAAAGATCACATAATTCCAGTAACCAGGTTAACAAACTTACTCTCCGTTTTTCATCAATGAGAATTGACGTATCTCGACAATATGGCACTTAATTTCAAATACAAAATGGAATAATTGAAATACGAATAAAGACAGCGAGTGGACTGGGTTAATAAGACTGTTTTCCTAGACTTAAGACAATCTTTAAATCCCTGGTTGTTTTTAAGTTTTGCTATCTAATGTAATTACTTCCAAGAATCAACCGTTATACATGTTTTTATATGGGTACTAGCCTTTGTTTTTCTTTTATGTGAGCCTTGGGTGCCATACAAGAGTTGTATATCCCAAATATGCCCTGATATACCACTCATATAATTAAATCGATATCTATAATATTAACGAAGTTTACCGCAAAAGATGGTGAAGATAATTAGTATTGCCTTACCACTTTGTTTCGTGAGTGGGCTGTTGTTATGCGCCTCGTATGGTTACCCAACAAGGTAAATAAGTAATGGACTTCTGAATTAGAATCTTCATCTTTTTAGTGAGTACTTAAAAATACCCCTAACAATTTAAGGTAAGGATCGCCTTTACTAACTTGTGAATTAAAGAGGAACAACACTTGTGGACCTCTCGAGTGATTATAACCAGAAACATATATAGGCTAAGTTAAATGTCTTGCTTCCCGCCACAAATAACATTTATTAATATTTTCTGAAGCTTGACATAAAGAGGCAATGCAAATGGAACTTCCAAAGAAAGAGGAAGAGTGATATGCGACAACCCTTGATGGTCGACAATATTCAAAATGGTTTCATTAAACCTTTCCTGACATGAGAATTTTAATACTATATAAGTAGCTGACGAAAATATGCTTTCTATAGTTTATTTAAAGGCCTGTGACGACCATCGTAAAATATATATACACACAGGCTATATCAATCACGTTTTCATGGTTGATAATGCTTAAATTGAGTGTATTTAATGAGGATGGGACACTGACAGAAGACCTCAGTATTGTTATGATTTAGCATGAAATAAGCTGCAGGAATCTGTTAGTCTGATAGCGACTTGGGAGTCGACATTGTCCCTAACCTTTCGCTAGAATCCTACGTCAGGAGAATATTAAAGACATTATATGCTAGAATATCATTCAGGTATATGTATAAAAAAAAATATTCAGGAAGCTGTTTACATCCTACGTAAGGTTGAAACTAAAATATGCTTCTCAAGTTTGGTTACTGCCCTTAAGAAGCACAAGGAACAAATTCAAAGAAGACCCAGAGGAGGGCAACAGATATGGCACCAGTATTGAGAGAGCTGACTTAAAGGGAACGGCTACACGCCTTACATTTGCCAACTTTGAGAAAGATGAGTAACGGTTGACACTGATCACAATCAGAAGGTTTTTGAATCGGTTTGATGACCTAGACAGTGAACATTTCTTCGAAATATGCATAGAATAACAAGTGGGCGTAATATAAATTTAGCAAGAAACTCTTTAGAAAGGATGTAGAAAAGTACTTTTGAAATATCACGGATGGATGAGTGGAATAAACTGAGTTATTATACGATAAAAAGGACAGTATATAGACGCTTAAGAAGCTATATGAGAGTAAAGGTTTAAGCGATGGGTCACTTCAGGCGTAGAGTTACCTTCCCGTAAAACACAAACAGATAATTATACACTAGTATTTATAGAAAGAATGAACAAAATACTTCATGGTGATGCCCCACTAAGGGAAACAATACATAACCGGATAGTAAGATGTATTCTTTATATCAGCTAAATTTTCAGGACAAATACAGGTTGTGATAAACCTAGAGATAATCTAAGGTCTGAAATTATTTGGAAGACTTACAACAGTAATATAACTGATAATGAGTTTATTACAGCACACGCTTGTAAATCGGTGATAATAACAGATAGTGGAACGGCTGGCTTAGCTGTACGATACTATCCCCTGATTTTGAAATTACCAGTGGCGCGCAGGCCGCGCTACAGTGTGTTTGTGACTCATTGCTCCACAACCAAATGACCCGTGCATCGACCTTCAACGGCCGTTATATTTTAAAACTGTACTAGCATAGCCGATTCATGGAATGCTTGATTCATCCTTAACTTGCTTATACATCCACTAGGTTCCCTATCGTTACTGACGAAATGAATCCTAAACGCAGAACTACGTGGGAGCTCTATATAATTTAGGTAAGGGTGCTTAGCTGGCCGACGGAGGTAATGGAACCCGGTCTGTGATAGGTATATCAGGCTGCCTACATTGGAGCTTCCTTGTGGTAACAGTAAATTGAGTTACTTCCCACTGTGGGGAGTAACACGAACAAAAAATGGGCAAGGCGTCGAATAGAAGATGGACGAATAGTTCCTGAATTACCTTCAAACCGATGACATTAATGTCTGACTCCGAAACCAGCCACTTAGTAGACAATACAAACATTTTGAATGTAATGAATCTGAAAGACATCTTACTTTGGTACTGGACTGGACATTGTTGGATACCTGGTCATATGTGTAAGGAAGGTAATTCCTAAGAAATAAAGCGACTGAGGAACGAGTGGAATATATTGCAGCACCCGACGACAGAGGTCAGGCAGGATCAAGGAAAAGGGAGATATATAAAGTTTCGTTTAGCGTAGACAAACAAGTCTTGCAGAGACGAGGGAGGGAATTCACAGTGTTTAAATGGCATGCACAACCGGATGGAAGTGGACAGGACAGGAGCGGTGCGTCATCAGGAGGTTCTGGGAGAAGTCTAAACAGTCTGTTTAACCACAGTCGCTCTACACAGTGTTATCTTACTGACGACGTCCTGGCTTGGTGGGCAGGTCACAGCGGGTGGCTTCACCTGACCTAATGATCTCCAATGATTTTTTGGAGGCTCAACCGAGCTACGGCCACACCCGTGGTATATTACCCAGTTGACATCCATGCCCCATGTTCGGCAGTGGCATATCAGAAGATGCCACTGTGATTATAGATGACCCGGGTATATAAAAAGCAGACGAACGCCTTAAGAAGATTACACCGGACATATTGAAGTGCTAAATACGCCTCTAATTGTATGACAAAAGTGTGGAAAATACTATGAGACGGAACATGTTAGAATGCAAGATAAGGGATCCTTCATGCAAACTGAGTTGGGCTCATTTTCGCCCTATCAGGTGCAGGGGAAATGAAATACAGATCTCTTATCATTTCAGACTTTGAAAATGCTTTTCAGGGCATCATTTCAATGCACTCTGATCAGGAACTAATGTGGGAAATTAAGCCAGGAGAAAGGAAATGGGGACTAGGACACTGTCGGTGTAATGGATGCCATTAACTATTGCTCTAGTCGAGTTGGAGAGTTAATGCTAACTCCTCACGATTCAGGAAATGTGAGTCACAGAGCAAGCTTCTTACTATCAAAGGTCAGCTCCATTTGTGATTCGCATGTTGTGAAGGAGAAATTCACTTATTATTAGCAACTATAGTTGGGGTGGTTTTAAAAGCCAATTACTCAATAACAAGCCTATTGGTGTGATTTTAAAAGCCTGTTATTATAGTTATTTCCTAATTAACAATTTTCTGTAGAATGAAATGTCTATTTCGTACTTTGCTGTGAATAATGCGGCTATTCGTTGAGTTCTTCCTGAAAACACTACGTATACAACACGCCTGCAGCCTGTTCGTTAGCCATTACAATGGCACCCTTGTTGAGCAGGTATCCAGAAATATTTGAATAATGACACGTTGTTATGTTCTACTGTCACGAAAATAATAACTTGAAATATAAGATAAAAAGAAATATAAATCAATAAATAAATTGGTTCTCTTATCATTTACTTTATTAGCTTTGAATCTCCTCCCATATTTAAAAAGATATTTGAATGCGGATAGTTTATTGATTAGAGACTAGATTAACTAAAGTTTCTGGGATACTTTGAAGCTGCTACAACTGTCGGGGTGAAAGAGAACATTATCATAGCTGTAAACTAAACCAATATTTTCCATGATCGTAAAACATCTTGCTATGGAAAAATTAAACTCACGGCTTTACAGTGAACGTAAATAAAAATGTTTAATTACAAGCACGCCGGACCTTACGAAAGTAAAATTATCACTTGGCATTTTGATTGACATTTACACTTGAAATATTCATTCAATATCTAAAGAAATGAACTAACCGGTTTCAGTTTACATAAGTTTTAGGGAAAACTGATAATCTGTGATCCTTTTCCGATAAGCAGAGCTTTGGTTTTAAAGAAATCAAATTGATGTCGGCGGTCGTGCTCACGACGGCATCAGCCAATCAAAATGAAGAACACGCGTGACGTCACGAACCTCTAAAATTTATATTTTCGCCGCAATACTTTAAGTCGGGCATTTCCCATCTGAAATATAAACCGAAAGCTTAGAAAAATATAGTGATATTCGAAAGCCTTAGGAGCTACGGATGAGGGCGAGTCTTTCCGAACGCGAAATTAAATTCCCGGCTGGTGTTGGAGACGCGCATCCAACATGGGTCATAGCGAGCAGCTGATCTGCCGCCACAAAGCACAGAGATGATGCGTATATCAGTATTTTTGCCAGTGTGAGCGTTCTTATGTCACCAGTGGCCCTTGCACGCGTTATGATGCAAGAACAAAGTATCTCCCGTGTCAGTGGGTGACTTGAAATCGAAATGCCCAGGACAGTAGCTCTGTACAACGGTGATAACAATGCAATAGAGGATTCCCTAGTTTCAGTTGGGAAGATTGACCGAGTGACAGCGGTGGGGGGAGGAGAAGACGCCTGTGACAAAGTGACATCTTCTATGACGACCACAGAAGGGAGTGAGAATAAGCTGGCCATGGCGGTAGAATTTGACCACATGTACATTGGGTGCTCCGACTCTAAGGCATCCATTGGAAAAGACATTGAAGTGCAGCACCTGAAAGACCTCCTCTTGCTCCACTTAGATTTAATTCAGCAGCAAGCCGAGCAGTTAGTGGCGAAGGACAAGCAGATCAAGACCCTCCGAGATGAAAATGAGAACGTAAGTCTTGAGACTGGAGGAAAGATATTTTAAAGCCTTGTTCGACTCTATGGTCAATGGGGATTATTAACCAAGCCACGTGTGGTATTAGCTCGGATGTTCAATCGCTGTGTCAAAGCACGAGTCTCGTAAAGGTGTACGAGTTCAAAACGCCAGTTATATCGCTCACGGAGGCTGTCTGTAAAAATATTAGGCATTGTGTTTGGCTCCGTCCATGCCATCATGGCCGTTGATCGTAGTAATAGTACCATTCAAGGTCAAGCGAGCATCTAAATATACCTGTTATTATCTCATTATTCTCATTAATATTTCATTCCTTAATGTGAAATGCATAATTTTTGAAACAGAATGGTTTATTGAGGGTAGGGAGAGGCCAGGTGATGGAAATAGATTTAAGCGAGTGTTTAATATAGTTTGTGAGTTTGTTGATGTTGTGGATATGAATGGCGGGAAAGAGTCAGCTGATCGTGATTGACGGTCGGCCCGCGTCGCTCACCACACAATTTCCTTCCTCCTAGTAAATCAGGCGCTGGGGTTTTAACCCAGTCGCGTGGTTTATATTCATTAGTTTCCCTGTGAATTGTTTACGTGGGTTCCAACCGATGACATGGCTACGGAAGGGAGATATGACGGGTCCATCACCATTAGGGTGAGGTATGTATCAGTTGTGCTGAGATTTGAAACCGGACACAATTGTTTTACCGTAACGTAAGTAGTCAGAGTTTGCACATTTGTGTGTAAGTATGCATATGACTATTTACGTTTACTGTATCCCTTTGCATATTGTGTCATGGTACTTTAAGATAAGCGTTATGGCACAAAACTGATACATTAAAGCCCTTGAATATTACTTGTTCCTGAATGTGAAAATGCATTTAGTATTTAATTTTTTTTGGCTTTTGTGTATGATCATTTGATAAATAATTTATTCTGAAAATTGAGAATTTACCAGTTTAGCTTTATATTACCAATAGTTTGTAACATGTAGTGATTTTGTTTTATAATGCTTTGGTTAAAGGAATTGAGCATCAATTGCAAAGCATGATTTATAGCTTTTCTACAGTTTAGAATGATATATATATATATATATATATATATAGCAATAATGGGTAAAATTATTGCTTCGGACATCCACCTCTTTGGAAGTTGAAATTATGTTTTTCCGATGGTTTTTCATGTGTTTTGCTTTATTCTGAACTTCATTTCTACTGCAGATTACTACCTTTTGAGCACCGACACAGATACCATCACCGGGGCCTTATGGTGCGCAAGCACATCATAGACTAAGATTAGGCTACATACCTGTGTGGCAAGTTGCCTGGGTAGGAGATGAGCCCCACTTTTCCTATTTCCCCCAGTGTAATTCACCACACTCAGACCCATTACAACACTACTGCCTGGACTGTCTTGTGGTTAGTGACATGCTGCTGCGGGGACAGTCCCTCACCACAATATGTCACCACCTCTAAATAAATGAAAACCTAGATTTGATTCTCATTTGCCACTCGCACTTTGGCAGATGTTAAATATGGGTGCTGTGCACTAGCAAATTAAGTGCCCTGCGTGGTACAAGGGCCTTTTAGATTTCATTATTATGTACTTTATTGTAATTGTATTGGTTTGATGCCCTAGGGTGCAATAAATTGATTAAAACAAAAATAAACCTTTTGACATATCCCCAACCCTTTATCCAGTGGTGATAGGGGACCCCTAGTGGGAACCAAATTTTTTGGGTGGGCAAAATTACAAAAAAAGGTGATTTTCCATAGAAATGAAGGTCATAATCATTTAGTAGACATTAGAAGTCATCAGTAAAACTTATTCAATCAAACCAAACTAGACCTAATTTAACAAAATTTGCTGGATGCCCGAAACTAATGATACTCAAGTAAGGGTTATTTACATCAGGGAAAATTTAGGATTAATGTAAAAGTAGATTGTACACTTGTAAAATGTCAAGAGAACCCATGAAAATCTCCCCCAGTAGCCAAAATGATTGTAGAGAGATGCCATTATTAAATTTGTCTTGCTAGGAATTGTATGAACAGTGGCAGTGTTGTCTTTGTTGATATGTGATAAAGTTTTTGCAATGCATAATAATGGGTTTGATTGGTATATTTCATGTATAGTGTTGAAAAATATAATAGATCTTAACTGCTGTGGTGCACGTTTAGCTGGAATTTTTATAGATTATGATTTTTTTACAATTGTGTATGTTTAATTAACTCCACATTTACCTTGATATACTTTAATTCCCTTTTTTGATATTTTTCATTAAAATGGTGCTCCTGATTGTGCTCCACAACTGTAATTGTATTCTCTAAACACCAACATTAGCACTGAAGATGAAAATTGCATGATATTCAGAGCTAATGGTTGTCATATTTATGTAAAGTGTGGATCAGATTTGATTTTATGGTAGAATTCCTATATCACCACAGAAATGACATGGATTTGGATGAAATGAATGTCGATGAATTCTTTACTGTTACTTCATGATGTAAACCAGGTGGCGTAAGTGTATTATTCCTTTAAGTGTTACAAGGTTAGATACTCACTCAGTAGTCAAGCTTTGAAGATGAGGGAAAATATGGGTTAGAAACAAGGAAAATGTATGGCATTACATACTAATCAAAGCAAATGTAACAGCACAGTTAGTTCTACTGCAGTACCGTTCAAGCCAGCATCTTGCCACATTTCATCGTAGGCAAGGCTTTCACCACCTCTTCTCCGCCCCAGACCACTTGCAGTGACTCATTTTACATATCTTCCCGATCCAGACATTCTGCATTTATCTCTATCACCAAACACATTCAGTAGTCCTTCTAGTACGTAATCTATCTCCTCATCACCTCATCACTACCTTTAATGCATACTTTCACTACTTCCTTAAATACTGGACAGTACCTCCCATTTCTCACCTATTCTCCTTGCTTTGTCCAGAATTTCCCATTTCTCAACCACTTCCCTAGTTTCATTTCCTCTCACCTATTGCTATTTACACTGTATATTTAGAATTTCTTCACACAAGCCTCTTTCTCAAGATTGATTACTTCACTATCCACTTCTGACACACACTATTTTCTCTTCCAAAATCCCCTACAAATCTTTACCCTCATCTATACCAGGTGATGGTCAGTCATCCCGCCACCTTGCTCTCTCAGCACATTCATATCCAAGAGCCCCTCTTTTGCATGCCTGTTAGTTACCACATAATCCAGTAATACCTGCTTCACATAAACTTGTGCATGTTTCCCTCTTCAAACCAGGTATTTCCAATCACCAGTCCTTTTTTCAGCATGCAACTGTACAGGATGTTCACCAAGCGGTCATCATATCCAGCTACCTCGTAATTGGTACGAGGTTCAAATCCTTGCTGCTGGAAGGCATTATGTGGTATACATACATTATGTTGTTATTAGATTACCCTTGCATATGATTACACTGAATAGAAGGTCACTTAGGAGCTTGTATCATTGTTAGTGGATGAAGAGGATTGCAGTCTCATTAAGGAACTTCCATCTCCCATAGAGTTCATTTCCCTGTTGCTGAATGCAGCTCAGATTTGAAGCTGCAGGAACCCCTTCAGATGGCCCTGAAGTTACGAAATTAGAATATATAGATATTAAGATATCAGAAGTTTGTGCTTATACTTGCCATTCTTAACTGATAGGCAAAGTAGTATGCACACATCCTTGATGAGTGTTTCTGTTGCTGCTTTTAGGTATTTAACACTTAGAATTGGTAATTTATGGTGACAGGTATTTTGAAAATATTTTACTGTATTTTGTAACTCAGGCTTAACATTTAAGTAATGGGAAAAAGAAGTATGTAAGATTTCTCCTCTTACTTAAGAATTAACTTTAACCTTGTTAGTGTAAAAGTTGTTAACATGGTAGCTACATACCTTCCAGCTTTGAAAAAATTTTCACAGTAAGCAGCATACCTTATCCTCTTTTCCGTACTCTTAACGAATCCTTCCTTGCCCTGAATGTTTATCATGAATTCATATATTTTCAGTTGCGGGCTAAATTGGAGCGCATGGACAGGAGAGTGTCCCTTAGCTTACATAAAAAACCAAGTGAAGCTTCAACCAATACAGAGAGTGAAACAGAGACATCAGAATCAGCAGTTCTCAACCCTGCCAGGCCAGATTCCCCTAGTGAAACATCTGAAAATGACGAATCCTCTATCAGCAAACCAGAATCCTCATTTAACAAATCTCCAACGTCATCCCTTACAAGCAAAGCTGGGTCTCCTACAATTAAGACTTTATCCCCATGTAGTAAATCAGGTTCTCCATCCAGTAGAATTTTACTTCCTAATTATAAAACTGGTTCATCTGGCACCAAACCAGTGTCTCCTACCAGTAAAACTATACCTCCCACAAATAAAAGTGTGTCCCCTAGCAGCAAAAGTGGATCTCCACCTAGTAAGGCTGCATCACCGTGTAGTAAACCCAGTTCTCCAACATGTAAAACGGTATCACCAAGCTTCAAACCTGTGGTTACTGGAAGTGTTGCTGAATCACCATGTAGTAACAATGAAGCTAGTGATACTAAAGCAGAGTCTCCTTTCAGTAAAGCTGTTTCTCCAAGTAAATCTCCATCTAATAAAATTGTGTGTAGCAAACCTTCATCCCCATGTAGTAAAGCTGTGTCCCCCTATAATAAAGTTGGATCCCCATCTAGTAAGGCAGGATCACCTTCCAGTAAAGTGGGTTCCCCATCTAGTAAAGCGGGATCACCCTCTAGCAAAGCAGGATCCCCACCAAGCAAAGTCGGATCCTTGCCGAGTAAAGCAGGTTCCCCTTCAAGTAAATCAGAATCCTCTAGTAAACCTGGTTCTCCAAATAGTAAAGTAGGTTCTCCTAGTAAACCTGGGTCTCCATCAAGTAAATTAGGGTCCCATTCCACCAAAGTAGTCAGCTCAGAGAAAATAGGTTCCCCATCAAGTAAAACTCGGATCTCTCCCAATAAATCTGGAAGACTTGAGCTATCGAGGAAACCCTCACCAAAGGCAGTCACACCAAAGTCCTCACCCAGAGAAAGGTCCTCAAGAAGAGAAACAACTGAGAAGTTTCTGAATGAAAATGAGAGTGATATTGAATCAGTATTAGATCAGTCAAGGAAGGAAACACCCAAGTGCTGTGAGAAAAGGGAGAGACACACCTTGAAACGCCGGTCAGAAAGTGAGAGTGAAATGCCAGTTAAAAAGATAAGATCTGATAACTTGATTGATAACAGTGGAACAACAGATCACAATTTGAGATCACGGGACAAATCAAAGGAGAAGATAAAAGATACAGTCAAACGAGGTTCTCCTGTACCTCAAGTCGATCGACCTGCCACACCAACTTCTAGAGCAGCTGCTCTGGAAGCTAAAAAATTGCGCCAAAAGCTTCAGCTTAAAGGTAATTGTGTTGTTTGTATCTAATGAAAATTGATGAGGCTTGTATGTTCCTGACATTTAAGTTAGAATAATTTGATGCTCTTTTTTTGTGTTACATATTTAAGTGACTTTGTTTCTGATGGGAATGTAAGCATAGCTTACTTCGTGAGCTGTTTTAGAGAATATTCTGCATGAGTTGATATGCTTTGAATGGGCAAAACAGCATTATGGTAATGGATAGGTAGATAGCTATTTAAACATTTCTCATGTACTGGCTTTTTTTCTTAAAATCAAAGGTGTATTTGTGTAATCCAGTCCTTTTTTCTGTATGCACCAAGGATTCATAATTATCAGCTTTATTTTAACTAGAAGAGATATTCTCTTAGCCGTTTGTTAGTGGCATGGCTTTTTCTTTATGATACCTTGGAAATTTTCATCTTAAACAACTGGTTTTCTTTTAGGTGAGCACTCTTAATCAGGACAATGACTATTGAAGTTATTATTTTTTGTTGTTGTATAAAGAGTATTTGATTTCTTATGGAAGATTATTCAGAAAAATTTATTTGATTTCCATATATCCCTAGGAATTATGATGAGGTGATAAGTTTTAAGAGTATTTTCAGCATTACCCAAACTAAAATTTTAGGGAGTAATGAATAGTCTTCCAGGTCTTGTTTTAAAATTTTTACCAGGCCCTCTTTGTCTTAAGCAACTGGGAAATAATGTGTATGGCTTATAGCATACAATATATTTTATACTTGCCATGTGGGAATGAGTCTACAAACAAGTTGGACTGATGTATTAAATCTTAATTTTGTTCTCCTACGATCTAGAACGTTCATGCAGAGGACAACCATGTGGTCATAAACGAGGTAATAAGGCCAGCGGTACTAATTTAGTTGTTCTGCTTCTCTGTGATGTGTCAGTTTCCTAATTTAATCACTAGCTTGCCATGTTGATACACTGATTTTTAGATGATGCTTTATTGCATGTTTAATGTTGCCTTTCCCTATAAAGTGTTTATTTGCTCTTATGTATTGTTATTTATGATATACAGTGGTTGCTTTGCACAAAATGTTTGGGTGCTTAATGGTTACTGTAGAAGTTGTTGCCTAGCCTCTCAGTAATTTTGAATTGATCCCACTTGTCAAAAAGTTGATAGCAATTAGGGCACTGCATAAGCAAATAGGTAAGTTAATGGAATTGAATTTGTCATATTTGGTGAGAGTGTTGTTTGTAGTAATAGACTACACAGTAGATAGATTTTTCCACTGTCAGAGCCCCTAAGCACTTAGAGAGCACTTGCTAGGTGATTGGTTAAACCACACCCCAGAAACGAGGTGTATCTGTGAGGATTTACCCCCTTTTACCATCATAAAAACTCATAAGGCTGGCAGGTGCACATTCTCAGGACTTAACAGTCACACGCTAACCTTCTCAGGGCAGGCTTATGATGTAGCATTGCAGAGGTGAGATGGCACCAAGTGATCCTTCACCCTCGTTCATATATACTTGCATGCTAGCACTGCTTGGACATGCTGACTTTTACTTCACATTGGCTTATGGTGTCATTCTCATTTTTGGCCTTTTGAGTATCAGATAGATATCAGTCTATTTATCAGTTTTCCATGACATTAAACTTGCCTGGAGAACTACTGTACCTTGAGACAACACTGGTGGCAGTTGTCACAATATGCTGGTGACTTTAGGCTTTGTTTTGATAGTCAGCCTTACCACTACTTTTTTATTTTTGTACTTTTTTACCGTTATTGTGGAATGGTTACCCCCCCACCTCCTTTTTTTTTTGAAAGCAAGAAATGTAACAGTGAAAGTTTAGATGAGCATATCGGGAGTGTCTACAATATTCTGCAGAAAACATGTCGTTTGTCTCGATATAAAGAACACAAACTGGCATATACTAATTCATCTAAGGTTGAGGAAAGTTTCCCAATATGTGCCACAGTTTCCAGAGCAAGATCATGAGATCCTGAAAATGGGTCAGGTAGCTTCAGGTTAAAGTAATGTAATGAGTTATGACTATTTTGATGCTTCAAGCAATTTTATCCTTTGCCTGGAAGGTTCAGGTCTGGGTCTTCCATAAAAGATAACTAGCTCTAAGTGGAGCAAATTTGAGGTTCCATATTAACTTTGAGAGTGATTCACAGGTTACGTTACATGTTAAGGAGCACCTGCTTAATTATATGACTGAGTTGACCATCAGTTCAGAGGGAGCCTGGCTTGCTCTGTCTTTAGACTTTCCCTTTTCCAAACAAACTGCTTTGGAGGAAGAGTCTTTTTGACTTAAAACGATTGGTCAAAGTTGTTAGACAGGCTCTTTTCTTGGGAGATGACTTGGACCTTCCAGTGTGAGCTATGGTATATGGAAGAAGAATGTGCTTTGCTTTAACCTGCCAGATAGATATTTTCATTTTAATTTTAGTCCACAAACCTCTTGATTCTGGACAGTATGTGGCAGAAGGAGTAGACATCATTGGTCAGGTAGTTTGCTGTATGGCTATTGAGCCCTGTAAAAAGTGTCAGCCAGCCTCTCTCTCACACACACACACACACACACACACACACACACACACACACACACACACACACACTGTTCTCCTAGATGCTTGTAGGGATCTGTCTGTGATAAAGAAATTTTTTTTCCTGTACACCTATATATTTAGATTGCAAAGTGAGTGTAAGAGGATAATTTAGAATAGTAATGTAAGAAGACTAGTTAGATTTGAAACAAGTGATGTTCCTAAAATGTAATGAGAGATGCTGTAGGATAGGGATTAGAAAGTTTATGAATAATTTCCTACATTTTGCATATGAGTACAGTAAAAGGAAGTGTGCTGAAGTAGTGTATGGATGTGGTGATTTTACCACTGTTGAAGGTAATAATTTTTGAGAGTACATTTGATAGGGGTATATATTGGTTTGTGTGTAGGAGATAGGATGGTGATGGTGGAAGGGATTAAGATCAGGGTCTTATTAAAGGTTAGGGTTAAGAACTTTGGGTTCCCATCAGAAGCTGGTATCAAGCTAAGAATAACCATTTGCACATTGAAGCTCTGATGACTGTGAAACACATACATGAATAAATGTTATGTTTTTATATTTTGTCTGTTTTTCAAAGTGCATTTCAGTGCTGTGGAAAACCCAGACATTAAAAAAATTCCTTGGGAAGGATGTTTTCTAATTCAGTTCTGTTGTATTATGGTTGCAGATGAACTTTGTGAATAAATGAACAGATGGCAGTTAGATTAAAGAGAGGAAAGAATTTAGTACAGAAATTGAAAAGATAAAGTATCACTGATCACATAATGGTATTTAGTCCAGAAAAGAGCATATGAAGGGGAAGAAGAATTATGTGTATAATTAGAGATCAGTTAGTTCATTATAGGAATTAATGTTAGGATTACAATCACAAGTACAGTAGTATAGGGGTTGATTGCTAATCCTGTAATGTCAGCAATTACAGTTTCAAAAATTTGATGGGTGATTTCATCATCCTGTATTTGTAACATTCTCTTCTAATAGATTTGACACATTAGCCTGTTTCTGGTGACTCATGGCAAGATTGTTTACGTTTTATTGTCAATTCAGCTGGAATTAAAGATGACAAGTAACGAAATTGTAGTTCAGGTATACTGTATAGCATCAGGAATGATTTAAGTGATGATGACTTATGACCCACAAGTTAAAGCTGTTGAACAGCAAGAAGGTTGCATAATTTTTATCAAGGCATATTTTTCTTCACAGCTGTTTGTTGTATAGGGTTTTGAATTTTTGAATTTTAATGAGCATTCAGAAGTTACAGGAAGTGGTTGTTGATATCTTTGTCAGGGTCAAGCATTTGGTAACAACGCAAATTGATAAGTGGGCTATGTGAGAAACATTTGGAGTAGGGTCAGATGTTATGTTTCTGATTATTCAGGCATTTTCCAATATTATAGGAAAATAAGAATGATGGCAGGTAGTGAGTAGAAGTGTTCAGTAAATGAAATTGCAAGAGTGGAACCTGGTGGTGTATTTGTGTGCATAATGAATTGATTCGTGTTCTTGTTAAGAGAGAGAGAGAGCAAGCATTGAATTTGGAAAACAGTTTTGAAAAGTTTGCCAAATATTAGATTTTAGTGTGGACTAAAAGAAAAATTAGAATTTAGAAACGGGTGGGAAACATTGTAGAAAGGAGAAAGGAAAGTGAAAAAGATCTCTCACAGTTCTTATTGACTTTCAGAAATATTGCATTACTAAAAATGACTAGTGTCATTTTCTAGAGAACAGAGATACATCATAATTCTGTTGATCTTATGAGGTGTTGTCATTAACCTACACATGAAAATCATTCCTTGTTGGCACAGTAGGCACAGAAGACTTTATAATATAACACCTCTGATCTTAAAAAGTAACTTAAGAGAACACAAAACAACTTCATATGTAGATACTTTCCAGTTATAGGTGTACATTTGACTCTGCAGAAATAGACTTCATAATTGGAAAATACTTATTTTTATTTCAGTAAATAGACTTATTATTTTGAAGTATCTGAGCTCGAATGAAACTAGCAGGACACCAAGGTACCTTAGAAATTTAGTCCAAAATCTGATGAAAAAAGAATGGTAACCTGTTTCAGGAACCCTTTACATTTGGGAAAAAAGGGTTTAAAGAAGGCAGGGTCAAACAGGCCAGATTCTTGTGCTGAGACATGTTAAGATACCTTGAGGGAAAGATAAAAGTGTATGTGATGCTTATAGGCTTATGGAAAAGCTATATGATTAGGTAACTAGAAAAGAGTAGTGGCAAGTTTATAATTTTGGTGTCATTTTAAACTAGAAAGTTGTGGAGAGCATTCATGTGGAAATGTTGCTTTTATAAGAATGAACGATAGTAGGTGTATTTGGTCCGAATTGTGCAAGTCTGTTAGGATTCACAATAAAGCAACAAATGTGTTTTTGATAAATGTATGGATATGTAGATACATGAGGTGAAGTCTGGTTGTTTTTTGGGCACATCTGTGGGAACTTGTTCTATAAACTGAATCAAGAAAGTTATTAGATGGAATGATCACTGTAGTGAAGTGTGAAAGATGTGTAAATAAATGTGAGCAAGATTAAGGGGCCTTTTTTTTTCCATGTTGGGAGTGAAAAGTGAGAATTTTGAGAGGTATTAGAAATGCATCCCAATAATTTCATATATATACTTAAGTCTGCTTAAGTGGAATTGCTGTCCTTGTGTTTTTGTAGAAACTTATTTGCAGAATGATAGAAAGGCATATCATATGTAGATAAGTCATTAGCATTTATATTGAAAATGTGAACCTCAAGGACAAGTTCAAGTTAAGGAAGTAATTAGTTTTTTAACATGTTTATTTCCAAAGTATTTGAGTATGTCAGTGGGTTAATGATACCCTTCTGTCCAAGATAGTATGGAAATTAGGATTGTTTAATGCAAGGCATTGTTAACTGTAGAACCATTTTATAGAACTGAATTTCAGTCTTAAGTTAAAACTGCATATATTTCAGGTTTTTCATATCAAGGAAAATTATCTAAAATTTGAAAATAGAAATGCATGAGATATAGGAAGGAGATTGCACAATTTTTTTTTTTTTCTTTCTTTCTTCCCAGGCCAACCTCCAACAGGAAGAGCAGTGAGAGGTGAAGGAATCCTGAATACCAGTGTGGCTTATTACCTTCCGTATGGAGCATTAATACAAGATCCTAATCCTGAGGAGGAGTGCTTACAAGCCCAGGTGGAGGTAAGAGAACTACTCATGATGTTAAATAGCTGTTTTCCGTCGCAGTAAAATAGTCTCAAATTTCTTTTGGTTTTTTGTACTTGCTTCTGCTTCTTTTGTTACATTCATTCGTTTTATTTTTTGGGAATAGTAGTATAAACTATTTTTGGAAGCAGTTATATAGTATTTTGTTCAAACATGTCAGTTTTGTTAAATTGCCTTAGCCGAGGTAAAGTGGGGCTATGAGTTTACGATTTAAAAGACTGGTTACATTCATTTTGAGTCTGATTTTCGTCTTATTGAGACTCTCTTAACCCTGGGCATCCCTTTGAGGGAGTTCGTGTAGGGAATGGGCTTCAGAGATATTGATGGGTTTAGAAAGGTGTTTGGATAATTGTTTGAACTGCCATTATGTACATTTTTGAAGGATGTCATCAGTAAAATGAAGATGCAGTCTTTATGTAATTCTTTTGTGTGTTATAACTCATTGCCGTTGTTTGTGTTGTAATTTTGCTTCAATACATTAAAAGGACAGAATCTTTAGGTACCATTACAGTAAGCTGTTAAAACATTGATCAGTGATTTAACAGTTTAGTAATGTATTTTCACTGATGTTTTAAACAATGTTCTTTTTAATCCTTCAGTTTTTTACTCACTGCTTACATATGGCATGAATCATCTTGGGTATTTAGCAAACTTCCCAGAATGTTTACATTAGTCATTCTTCTAGTATGGGTGGTGCAGAGAAACTTAAAAGATAGCATTCATGGTATATCCTGTGAATGGCCTGTTTAGTGTTTTGTTATGGATCCACAGCAGGTGATAAGGTATGGAATCTTCTGAACAAGTTCATTTTGCAGTGAAGATTGCATGACAGATTACTGGGGGTCAGACATGTAGTGTCAACATTACATGTCATCAGCATGTAAGGACAAATAGTCCAGTGTCTCTGCAGAAGCAACAGTCCCATACGATGTATTTATATCCTCAAAGAATTACTTGATCATAAACTTGGGAATGAAATTTATACTTCTTTATGGCAGTTGTATGCTTGGGCTTTGAAGGAGAATGGTAAATTTGCCAAAGGATTTTTTTTTTTTTTTTTTTTTTTTTTTTTTTTTTTTTTAAGAGAAAGAGAACTTGGCATTATAACATAGGGGTAGTTAAGCCTGAATAACTGTTTGGAGGAGGGGGTATGATAACGACAGCAGTTTTTGATTGACTGCCATTGAGGATTGTGTGAAAGAGGTCATTGTTGATGAGGGCAAAGATGACCATCTTTGATGGTATAGTTGTCCCAGTGGCATTTTATGGATCCCAGGTGTGAGCTCGAAATGAGACAGTATGGAAGAGGGTGAATGTGTTGGAAATGAAATTAATAATAAACTAGTGTCTAGTTTGTCTGCTGGATAAGAAGGTGAGACTAGTATTATGGTTGCAGCTGCCTATAGTTGTGAAACATTCTTATTCCTCTTGCATACCACTCTTTCTAGATTCCACGATGGGGTACGCGACTATTGACCAGTCTTTATGTGATGGAAGGGACTGAGAACCTGGAGGACGAAGTTTTTCTGAAGAGACATGCAAGACCTGAACAGGATGAAAAGAGGCGGAAAAGGTATAGAAATAAATATTTCAGTATTCTTAATTGTCCAGGGTACAACATAAGGAACCTGTAGGTGCGGAGCACATGTTCACACACACACAACCAGAGGACATAAACTTAAGTTAAGCAAAAACCTTGTTAAAAAGATGTGAGGAAGTAGATTTATTGAGAGGACATAAACTCAAGTTAAGCAAAAACCTCGTTAAAAAGATGTGAGGAAGTAGATTTATTGCAAAAGGGTAGTGGATGAATGGAATGAAATGATTAAGGACAAGGTTATTGCAGACAGCTTATTAGAATTAAAGAAATGTGCCAGTAGAGAATGTTCAAGAGATTAAAAGATGGGGCTCCTCAAGTTTAAAACTTCCTCTCTTTACAATATATGATGAGAGAAGGTATGTGTGCAAATGAAGTAATTTGTCTGTTCCTGGCACTTCTTTGCTAATGTGGGAAACAGCAAACAAGTATGAAAATTTATTACATGAATGTTTAACCAATTTAAGTTATTTATTTTGAATTTATTCTCATTTATAGGTGGGATCTACAAAGAATGCGTGAACAGCGTCATTATGAACGCTTACGAGAGCGTTATGAAGGCCGACAAACTGCAAGTGAGCCAGAAGTCTCTGGGTATCGTTCTTTGTGGCCAAATCCTGAGTCGGCTCTTTATTTGCATGTGGATGATTGTCTCCCTGTCTGTGCCTTTGGTCAACCCATGGCCAGGATACATCCTCAGTGAGTAATTATTGTAGTAACCAGTTTATTAAAGGAGAATTTTGTATTTATTCCTAACTGTCTCCATACTCACTGAACTCAGATAGACTTGGTCATATTGGATGTATGTCCCATAGATAGCAAAGGCACTACAGAAAGTTTTTGAACATTTAAGAGTATTGTGTTTAATGAGCCCAACTTTGGTTGATACCGTTGCAGTTCCCATCACAACTTAAGCAGAGATAGACCCTGCACACTCACAAAGTAGATTGATATTGATTACATTATACAGAAAAATTAGAAGTTGAATAATGTTTATATTTCTTCCCAGAAAATCACATCACTTGAATAATGTTTATTTCACTTGTGAAAACCATGGGCAGTAATTATACATATATGATGCACACTTTCTTGAGTACATATATTTTTCCCTCAGCCTCCCACATTCTCAGATGATCTTAGATTTTCTTTCTCTTTTCTGCCCTGATATCACGCCCTTTCATTACTTCTCTCTCAAGTACAAATTTTTGCAGATGAACATAAGTGGATAAGATAAGAGCAAGAGAAGGTAGCGAGAAAATGCACGATACTTTAACTAGAATTTGCTTCTTGGGAATTGGTTGTTGCCCCTAAAGAAGCATAAACAGCGAATACAGAAGGTCCAAAGGATGGCATCTTAGATGGTATCAGAATAAAGAGAGATGATTCACAGAGAAAGTCTTGAGGCTTTAAAATTGCCTACCTTGGTAAACATAAGAGTGAGGGGTAACCAGATTACAACCTTTAATTTTTTAAAACAGATTGATGATATAAACTGTGAACAGTCCTTCGAGAGATGTGGGGATACAGCAAACGGGACATAACCTGAAATTGAACAAGAAACTTCTTAGAAAAGACTTAAAAAGTACTTCTATAGTGTGAGAGAGGTGCATGAATGGAGTAAGAAGATTAAAGACTTGGTTAATGCAGACAGCAAACATAAATTTAAGTTGTATGACAGTTGAGAATGTCCGAGATGTGCGGCACCCTAATAAGAGTATAAATCCTTCTCTGTGCCATACATATAGGTAATCATTAAAGCAAACAAGTAAATTTCCATATTTTTTTGAAAAGTGGGTATTCTCTAATAATGGAATAGCAGTATCTTTGAAAAAATACAAGAACATCAAATAAGAATAAAAATCATATTACATGGGCTTCAGCTTACCCATAGAGAAATAAGAAATGTATTGTGGAAGGAATATATTTGATAGCATAGCTCTTATTGATATAAATTCTACATATCCTAGCATTTATAGTGTGTCTTCTACAGTTGGTGAAGCCATCGACTCATTTACAGTGTTTTGATACTAAGAACACTTGTTTTCTCTTACAGCAAGGCTTCGAGCTTTGACACTTTGAATTTACAACACTGCAGAATGGATTATGTTGTATCAGTTTGACACTGCTTCAACAACCTGCAAAAGGATTTTATTAATAATTTGCATATTTTCAGGGAGTTTGCGTTACCATGGTTGTCGGGCCGCAGCCAGGATGGTGTATCTACCCGACGAAGGAAGAGACCGTAGAAGAACACGAGGATGATACAACTTGCGATTATACCATTTTTTCCAGTACATGGTGTTATTTATTATGTGAATACTTATACATCTTGTCTAGGTACACTTAGTTTTTCCTGGGGGCATTTTCTGTTGTTTTGACTTTGTACCATAGCTTGTCATCCACTTCATCATACATTTTCATTTAATAGCTAATAAACAACAAATTTTTAGATGATAAGGTTGTTCACAAAGTAAATATCACCTTAAAGACTTTTTTAAAGATTTGTATAACCAGGTCAAGTGGCTTTGTACAAATTGAAATATAAATGACTCATATTGTGTCTGACTTGCAACTATTAAGCCAAGTGAGGTAATTCATATGTTTCTGATGTCCTTATGAAAAAGTTTATCCAGAATTATTTTTTGTACATAAGAATGCACATGGGATTTATTTCTTTCAAAATGGAATAGTCTCTCTATTTGTGTATATATATATATATATATATATATATATATATATATATATATATATATATATATATATATATATATAT
>JAYMFT010389684.1:0-19804 GCA_038088735.1 Panulirus argus
CACACACACACACACACACACACACACACACACACACACACACACACACACACAAAATATAAAACCCTCACACTTCCCATTTATCCATCAGTCTCTCTCTCACTACCTTGTCTCTGATGCCTTGATAACCTAGGCAGCAAACCTCACCACTCTCCTTTACCCTCACCATTGCTTCTCACTGGTATGATAGGAGAGAGAGAGAGAGAGAGAGAGAGAGAGAGAGAGAGAGAGAGAGAGAGAGACGGAGAGTGAGTGAGAGAGAGAGAGAGATGAAGGAGCCCAATATTGACTTCTCTTTCTCGGCAGCAGAAGTGGGATCAACTCGCCCCACAACAGCCTTCTGTCAGCTCTTGTTGCAGAGGTCTCCATTACCACAAGTTAAACCGCAGGGGAGGAGGAGGTCATCTGAGACACTCGGTCCTTTCCGTTATCTTATCCGTTCTGCCCAAGAGGAAGAACGTCCCAGCGTGTTATGTGATCAGAAAATAATTGAACGGAGGATTGTACTAATGGATGTTTGTACAAGTGCAAGTGTAGAGTTTGAGTGTGTTGGGAAAGCGTGTGTGTGAGTGTGTGGGGAGGTGGGTTAAGTGTGTAGGATGAGTGTGAGGTGACCAGCGAATGTTGTGTGCGGGAGGAGTATGTAAGGAGTTGAGTCTATGGCGAAGAGGGAGATGTGAGCGAGGCTGTCCCATTTGTTGGTTTTTAAGTCAGAAGGAATTTTGTCAGAGCGCTGGACGCTCTCGGGGTCTTGGTGAGGCCGCAAAAGGCGAGAAAGAAAATGGGGAAGAAAGAGAGGAAGAGATGGGGAGACGTGGTCGGGCGACAGCGTCCTCGTCCCTGCCTACCCCCAAGGGACGCTGTAATACAATTTTTTTTCCCCCACCGAAACTTTTATGTATGTTTACACAAGTGACGTGGAGAAGACCTGCTGGAAATTTATCTAACGTTTAAAAACACTGCGAATAACCTCTCGCGGTATATTTAGACCCTTGAGCACGACGCTCCACTCTTGGTTATGACGGCGTGGCCTTTGACCTGACCCTCAAAGGCCACACCATCGTACCCAGAGGGTCGTACAGTCGTAGTCAAGGAGAGGAAAAGGTATAGTGTGGACGACTTGGACTCCTAGCAACGGATCACGAAACTAAAAATCAAATTAATGCTGTAATACAAAGTTAGGACAATATATACATGCGCTAACTATTGTACATGATCTAAATCGTACATAGTATAGTGATGATAACGCAAACTATAGTGATGATATCACAGAGTTTAATTATGATGATGAGGTGTGTGAAAATGAGAATCACTACCTGCATAAGACATCAAGGCAACAGTGTGTAATGAGTTAAGATGGAACAAGGCGTCACAATCCTTGTAATGACGAGGCTAAGGATGGATTTACTGAAGAAAATGTCATGACTTCTAGTAAAGCTTTCAGTAAGGGGTATAGTTTTTAATGTCCTTCATTGCAGTCATCCTATAGTCTCGTTCACCAACTTATTGAAATGATATTATTACAATTATCATTATTGTCATTATCGTTCTTTCTAGTAGTAATACGAGTTGGAGTTGTAGCATCATTATCAATACTATCATTGTTATCGTTATCGTAATCAGTATCATAATCAATTTTATCACTACTGTCAGGAACAACCTTATGATTTTGTTATTGTTATCCTTTTTTAATATTGAGATATGTACATCCTGGCTGCTTGGTTGCAAGCATACACCACCTGAGTGTATCTTCCGGCAATCTTGGTTGCAAGTGTACGCCATCCGAGTGGTGAATCTCCTTGGACAAGTGAACATAAGAAGTTGATCTGTGGCGGGTTTTGATCGTGCATTTGTGCTTCTCCTAAGACTGTCTCGCTGTCGAGGATGACAAATGTGACCACTAACATTGAGAAGGCTGGCCAGGACGCATGTCTTCGCCTCCATGACACTGACACCAACGATGATAAAAACGTCTGTCATTAGATTATGTAAGAGTCAGGAAGATGAAAACTGTAGGGAGGTCTTGACAGCCACCGAAGAGCTTCGTTCTTCATCCCCTCGCACAGATACCAGAGGAGACTGACTATCACTCGCTGGGGGAATCTTCCGAAGGCATCTCAGAACCAAGAAAATCCCGGGACGTGATCCTTTCAATCTGCCTATTTAGATGCATGGGCAAAGTATGTGTTCAGGAGCATGTAATTGCAGCCTCCAGTCGGCATGAAGTACTTGGTGTTTACGTAGCAACCTATTAAACAGTGGGATACCACTGCCGAAGTAGCCGAGGAGTGCCTTCATGTCAAACATAGATTATGAAGTAGCTTTAGTCTGGTGGGGAGGCAGGGGGGCCTCTTATTTCTACGTCATAAAGTTGTCTGGTAATTTAGGGAAGGATAGGAAGCGAATTCCCCTAATGGAAAATAACTTGTGCAAGAAGTAACATTAAGAAGTGAGTAAAAGTGGTCCCTTGGGAGGTGGAGAGTTCTGCCAATCAGGTCCTGATGAAGCCCTACATTAGGTCAACAACTCAGGGCCTAATGCTGCTCAGGCAACTAATGGACGTCTCACACCAGAACTCTGATGAGGACAGAATCTGATGGCCTGGGTAAACTCGGCACTTACACGGGAGATCCTCCTGCTGAGTGAATTCCCTCTGTTGGTGTGTGGGGTTTCGACTGCTCATCCGCCAATCAATGAAGCTGTCCCAGGTGACGAGGGTTGGGAAGGCTGCTTGAGTGCGTGGCATTAGTGGAGACTTCAAAAAATGTGGTGGCGATGCTGTGATTTGGGGGAGTGATGCATTTACGTGTCTGACACACCTGCAGCATTCCTTCCAACTGGACGAGGAGAATTTTCACTCCAATCTAGAGGAGACTGGTGCCACAGCACTGCTTGAACTAACGACATATCACAGTGTATCAGGTAGGGTGTTTTCTCCTCTGTTGCTTGACACAGGTTAAAGACGATCTGCTTTCGGCAGACCCTTGTGGTCAGCCTGAATGTAGAGGCAAACAGTCAACGCCTGACCGAGTCCTTGCACTTTTGTCATGGTGAGGCATCTCTGTGGGTTTGAATAGTACCCACTCACACCGTGTGTTGCGTGAGGCACTGAGAGATGATTTGGGAATTCCTACGACTGTGAGGTTCTGCGATTATCGACCTGATTCTTGGTCTGTACTTAAATATTGTGTCTTTTAAAGTCTCGCTGGAATGCGGCTATAACTTCTGTTCGCCTAGCTATCTGAAGAGATGGGAATAAATTCTTGATGTAAAACTTTTCAGTGCTTGTGAAGGATGAAGAATGCTGGGTCGGACAGTGACCTGGTGCTGGTATATACAGCAGGCATCATCGCTTTTGTAGTCAATGGCTGACGCTTTTCCACGAGTCGCTGATTTCTACACAGCCTCTGGAGATCTTGACCTGGACCTTAAGGTGATGAAACAGGATTTGTCAGCCGCTGGCACACCACAGATACCATAGGCTAAGACCAGAACCCAGGCAGTTGAAGACCGGTCTATCCACACATGCCATGAGGACTTAACAAATCTTGGGCAGGCTAACCACCAGCGATGCTGTGGCCTAGAAAGTTGGGCAGTCTGTTTAACAGCAGCCACAAGTTAACTCCCAACCCACGAACTCTTATGGAAGCGCCTCTATCACTTCCCTATACTTCGTGAGAGTAATTAATACGGCGAGTGGCCGAAGTTTACAATGAGCCATCTGCTCCTTCAACACAAAACGAAGCTAATGACACGAAGGAGAGCGAGACATCATTATCTACGGTGAGGGTGAAGAGGGGTTTGTGAGAGGAAGGAGGCAGAGAGGGCTCTGGCAAGGAGGAGGAGAGGGAAGGTGAGGGAAGAGGAGCGAGGGGAGAAGAGACGACGAAGGATTAGGAGGGGGGGGAAAGGGGGGAAGATATAAGTGGAAGGTTGTGACCCCCACTGCTTTTAATATACAGCTCTTGTAATGACCCTTGAAACAAATGATTCTAACGAGGGACCACTTACGGCAGCGGTGGGGCACGGTGGTGCCGTGGCAGCGGATGGAAGGGGAAGGTGGTGTGGGAGATTGTGGGAGGGTGCGAGAAGTAGTGATAGAGCGAGGGACCCCAGCAGCTGATGGTAGTCCCTGGTAGGGCGAGGAAAATGGTAGTAGAGGGCGAGTGAAGTGGTGGTGGAGTGGGACAGTTGGTAGTGGAGTGGGGAATATGATGGTGGAATGTGGTGTGTGGAAAGCGCTGGTGGAGTGAAAGGAGGGCAGGCGAAGCGAGGGAGTTGTTCGTGGAAGGTGGAAGGTGCTTGTGGAGAGTGGAGGATGCTAGTGGACTGTGAAAGGTACAGGTGGAGCGTGGGAGACGTGTGGGTGGCAGTGCACGGGAGGGGGAGGCGGCGGAAGCCAGGGGCTGCAGGAGGAGAGACAGACAGTCAGGTAAGGCGGGAAGTGAGGAACAGCCACACCGCCCCGCGCAAGGCTGTCATCCCACGCCCTCACCCCTCTAAAGTACGACCCTTTGGGATCCAGAAGATTATTCCTTGCTGCAGGGCGCCACGCACGAATTTAAGACCCTTCCTTTTTCTTCCCCCCTTTTTTTAAAGATGGTGGGAAGATTAGATCGCCTCTATCTGTAATTTTCATCGGTTCAATTCAATGTAATGAAATTGGTGGTGGAACTGTTTATTCATACCAGCAAATGTTGAACAAGATGGAACATTGGTTTGATACAGCTCGATGGCTATCATCGTTCTAAACATAATCATTAATATCTTTCTGTTTCATCCGGATCTAAAACTTGTAACAGATCATTCAATGTACAGACATTTCAGAAAACTTAGTTTACTTATGTATCTTCTTTGGTTTACTTTACCTTCTGCTTTAGTTTACTGTATCTTTTCTTCCTTTACGGTCGAGGGGAGAGACCGTGAGTGGTCTCTGGCTTTGGCTGCTGCTCCTCCGCGGTAGGGATGTTGTTCTCTTCCAAACCGGTTTTTCCTCTCTCCCCCCGGAGTCCTGTCGGTTAGCCCTCTCTCGGGTTTTTGCCCGTGGCGCCCTCTGGTGATGCGGCGGCCGTGGTGGTTCATTTGGGGGCCGTTCGAGCCAGCTGTTCGAACCGTTTGATTTGTTGTTTCATCAAGTAAAGTGATGGCGAGAGAAGAAAAAAAAAAAAAAAGAATCGGGATTCGTTCGTGTTTCTTTCTTCTCTGTTTTAGTTTTTTGTCACTCCTCTTCACACCTGATACTCGCAGTAGGCAAGTCTTAACATCTATAACCTGCTCCTCATACTTATATCATGTACGATTATCTACTGCCAGTAGTTGGGAGTGAGGTTTATGTATACAGTAACGAACCCTTGGTAGTGCGCGGGAACACAAACATAAAAGTTTACTCTCCTGCTGCTTCGCACGTCATAAATCTCACAGTTTTCTCCATTATCCCACATCTGTACCACAACGAGGCACCTCCGCCTCGCTATGTTGTCATTACATGATGTTCTCCTGCTCTTGGTATTTCAGTGTTTGTTTTTATTTCAACGAGCGATTTAAACAGCGGGTAGTTTCACAGCGCCCACCAAGCCTTAGCGAGGACAGGGTTATAAAGAGAAATACATACGATGGAAATTTCACCTTAGTGTTACGACTTAAGGAAGACAAAAGACCTGTTAGGATGATTCTGTCGCGCTTTAAGAGTATGTTTGATGCTTTTTTAAGGAGCTGTGGATCTCCGGAGTGTATCCCTTCTTTCCTAAGTATCTCAAAACACGTATTCGGTATTCATGCAGATGTTGCACATCCGTCTTAACCTGTAACATGTCCAGCGTTCATACACCTGCCTTGTACAATCCTAAAGCACCTTATTCTCTTCAGGTACACAGGCTGTCATCTTCCTAGCCATGGCTCCCTAATGATTTGAGTCCTTGTGTTCAGTGTTCAGAGCACGAGATTTGTATCCCACTTGTCTGCCATACATAAACTTTTAAGTTCTCATTATTTGCCGTAGACTGTAAGAGTTGTGTCCTTGTGGTCGGCAGGGCCTCCGGATCCGCCCAGGAACTGCTCCATCGCCAACCAGACGACGGACACCATCGAAGTGGAGTGTGTGGCTGGCTTCGACGGCGGCCTCCCCCAGGCCTTCCACATGGAGGTGAGCAAATACATGCCAGGAGACGGGACTGAGTGTCTGCCCAAGGGAAGGGGGATATCCTTAGCATTCTTCATGGAGGTGAGCTATACCTGCCTGGAGATGGAACTGAGTGCGCTTACCTAAAGACATGAGAGGGGAAGGGTTTCCTTAGCCTACTACCTATAAACCTAGGAAAGATGGGTGTCCCAAGATTTCTACTAGGAAGTGAGGAGCTAATGCTCATAGGCCTGATGGGACAGGGGTGTCCTTTGCCCTCTACAGGTATGTTAGGTGCTCCTACATGGAGGTTCTTAAAGGAGACAGGTGTCTCCTACGCCGTTTACATGGGGGTGAGGAGAGACTAGCTACAGGACTGACGGGGACAGGGGTTTCCTGTGGTAAGGTGAGGAACACCAGCCTAGAGGTTAGAGTAAGGGGAGATCCAGGCATAAATCGAGACGAGAGTTCCTGGTTCACGAATGAAAGACGTTCCCCATGCTACCTACAGGGTGTTTTTGAGAACCAAAA
Organism: Panulirus argus; assembly: GCA_038088735.1. NCBI lineage: Eukaryota > Metazoa > Arthropoda > Malacostraca > Decapoda > Palinuridae > Panulirus > Panulirus argus. The sequence continues at coordinate 6,650 of JAYMFT010389684.1, forward strand.
TTGGAGAAATGAGTGACTCGTGTTTATGTGTGTGCGTGTTTGCTCTTATATGGCCATTTGCGCGCTTGCATGTGTGTGTGTGTGAAAATACCTATTTGCACTCAACGGGGAGGGAATTCTACACTCAGGTCCCACCCCTTTTGCTTTTTCTTCAGTTATATTACTTTTTAAACTTCCGTGTACTGTCCACATTCATAGTCCCATCATTCAATTAATTCCATTTGTCGACCAACCTTACACTACAAAGATATTCATTTGCATCTTTTCTCACGCTTTTTGGTTCATTTCTTGCTTGCTGTCATGTCCTTGGTCTCTCAAAGAACTGTCCACTGTCGATGTCAACAAACTGGTTTAAAAACTTAAAAGGTTGTGATCAGGTCACTGTTTACTCTTCTCTCCCCCAAGGTGGGCAAATCTAACGCCTTTAACCTTTCCTTGTTACTGAGTTGAATTAATTCTGGCACCTTTTTTTGTTATCCTCCTGTTGACTTTACTGTTTTCTTGTGCTTCTTTAAGTGCGGTGACCAAATTTGAGAAGCACATATTCGGTTTGGCCTAACGTAGGATGTGAAGTGCTTGCTATTATTTCTCTCTCTCTCTCTCTTCCATGTACTTGAATGCAATTATTACTGCCGGTAGAGACTTTGTCACTTATATTGTTCTCCTCAGGTGGGACTCTGGCTTCAAGATAGGGACATTGTCCACTCTTAAAGTTCCCTCTCGTACAGATTCCAACAGCTTATTTCAAGCTGGATGATATTCACATCGGAGCTCTCCTCTTATTGTATTCCATCCTCGTCACTTTGCATTTACTCGCGTTGAGTTTCATCAACCAGGTATCAGACAAATTTTGGCGCTTGCCTGGGTTTCCTCGTCAGCTGATGCAGTCATTCTCTCTTTTTACTGCCTTCATGGCCTGGTCATGAACGCAATGGTTTGCATGTAAGAGTTCATCCTTTGTGTTAAGTCGTTCACGTGCACCAGGAAGAGCGATGGTTCCAGTACAGCATACTTGAGGCATGCCACTGGTGGCCCTAACCTGTTTCGGGAAGGCACCTCTGACATGCTTCGTTTGTGTAGGTGTGTGTGTGGAGATTTGCCTAAATGTGTGGGTTTAGGTGAATGTGTGTGAGAATGTTATTTGTTGTTTGCTTGTGTGTGTGTGTGTGTGTGTGTATTGTTTTGCTTGAATGTGTGTGCTTGCGAGTGTGAGTGGGCGCCGTTACGTTTGTGTGTGATTTTTATGTGTGTTACAGGGAGAGACATTTACCTTTACACTCTTGTGTTCATGTGTGTGTATGTCTGAGTGCCTGTATATCGCTGCGTGAGTATATGTGTATATCTGTATACACATATGTAGTGAAACAGAAGTATTGAGAGAGCGAACGAGGGAGAGAAAGCAAGAGAAAGATACAGACAGACTGATAAAACACACAAAGAGACAGGGAGAAAACATCGAGTGAAAACAAGGTATAAAAGAAGAAAAGTTATAACAGCCAATAAAGATACGAAATAAAATTAAAGTGATAATTCATCGTCCTAAACAATATACCAGCACGGACAACCCAGTGCGCTGTACAGTTCAGTCGCTTCAGCATATTGCACCTTAATGAAACTCCTTTAATTAAATCTCCCGTCTAGAGAGGACACAACAACTCCACTAATATCCCTGGGCCGCCCCGTGCCGCACTCCTCCCCCTCCTTCCACGTCATGGCATGGGAACTTCTTCGGGAGTTTCATTAAGGCTCTCGTTACATTACCTGGGAGTCACAGGTGAGGGGCGCCAAGCACTGTTCATTTCCCCGATGGGTTCCCCCGAGACGGAAGACGCCTGCACTCAGCATTGGCTCGTGCTCTAAACGTCTGCCGACTTTTGAGACGGGGAGGTGCATCTGTACCTCCACTCGTTCCCTCGCGAGTGTCTCCAGAGATGAGGAAGAATGAGGTTAAGTAGGGAAAATGTGTCATGCGGGATTCTGTTTTTCTTAATCTGAGGAAGGAGAAGGCCGTTGCCTGGGAGGTGCAACCGAGTTGATAACGGTAACCCCCTCAAACCTTTGAGTTGAAGTCTTTAGCGTGAATTATTGGGTACACTTCGTCCTGCTCATGTCTGTGATTTTATGGTCGCTTCAGGAGGTAATCACGGTCACGTAGTTGATAGAGAAACTGATAAATTGGCATTTATTAATCTTTTCCAGGCCAGGGGTGGTTCGAGGTCTCTCTTTCTCTCTTACCCTCTCATATTTGATAACGTTGTACCGACTTGATGAATGCCTTAGCTTGTGGTATGAATGCTAGCAATCAGTTGTATAGAATGGACAGTTTCATCACAGGCAAGATCTGTAAACAGCTTAAATTGTTTAGTCTGTTTAACAGTGTAATGACAGACGAGCATTCAACGACTGGCGCTATGTGCCACACAGCAGACTCGCCAACGTAAGTCAGATTCACACTGGCACAGCGGGTTGAATAATTCCTTATCCATGTACATGAATGCGAACCAGATATTTGCCAGCAGAAGTCTGCGTCCTTTACTACTCTCGAATGGTGGGGTTTTGGTAACAGGTTAAGAACATTGTCGACTCCCAAGTCCTCATTGATCACACGAACATCCCTGCAACTTATTTTCTGCTAGTTATTGCAGTATTTGTATCGAGGCCTTCCTTTAATGTATCCTGTCCTCATTACTCTGCATTAACTTTGGAGTGAATTTCATAAGGACCAAACATTGAGTTTGATGGAGTCTCTTTGTAAGCTGATACATAATCAACACAACTTCATTCATGACCTTAGTATCACCAGCAGATATTCAGGTATGAGTCCAGTCCTACTGGCAAGTCATTTACGTAGGTCGAGAAAGAGCAATGGTCCCAGAACCAAGCCCCGTGGCACATCACTGGTGACCCCATAGCATTTAAAAAAGGCTCCTCTTAAACATCCGTCTTTTCTTACCTTTCATCATAGGAATCTCTCCTTATTTCTGCCTGGAGGTCCAAGCTTCTTTACTAACCTTCAGTGTGGCACAGGGCTAAATGCTTTCTAGCATTCCAGATATACACATTCCAGCCATACTTTCTGTGTGTGTGTGTGGATTTCTTCCAAAGTATGCGGGTGTACGAGATGTTTTGAGTATGATTAGGTAATTTTGTCTGTTTCCCTATGATAGCTCTGTAATGTCCAGGCGGTTTATAATAACCTAGCTCAGCCTTCCAACATAACTTTCGGCCTACTAATCATAGACCAATACAGTGTTGTATTACCTCATACCTATCTTGTAAAGTCCGTATAGTCTGTAACAGCCTTGTATAATGCTCCACTCCTCCACAAAAACTTTATGATTCTCCACGGCATTTACGACGACCTTTATAGGACCTGTAGAGTGCTCAGTTCGCTACAACAACGCTGTACAGTGTTCTCCTTTTCACTTCAAGTACACTACTTATAGCTCCACGACTTTTAAGACGAGCCATCCTACAATGAGCCTCTGCACACTTCCTCCATCTCTACAACGACACCGAATTCACTGCTTGACGTCTAGACGGTAGCACGACCTGTATATGATCAATAGCCCAGTCCTGTACAACGTCGTCGTGCACTGCTCCAGGTGTACGACTCGACGACAGGTGCGCTGCATCGAAACATCTCGTCGGCGGAGCCACTTTTCCACCTCACCGAATTACGGCCGGGCCTTGCCTTTCTCATGGTTACCTACGCCGCCAACTCTAAGGGCAGGAGCGACGTCGCCAAGCTCGAGACTTTCACACTTAAGGTGGCCGAGAAACGCACAGGTAAGAAAACGCTTCACCAGGGGTCACCTTTAAGTGGTGGAGAGAAAAGTAGAAGGAAAAGTTACTGTTGCATGAGAAACTTATATTCTCATATTAGTGGCATAGCGTTTAGACCAGCTGTCGTTAATGTTATTATTTATTAAGAACAGAATGAAGATTACACAGATATAGTAGTTAGAATAGAATTGATTTGAAAGTTATTGAATTAAAGATTAGAAAAATATGGAGATATTTAACGCTTGTACAGACTTCACTAATGTTTTAGCTTTATCCAGTGAATTACTCGTCATATTTCAGAACAGACAAAGAATTAAGCAACCAGTTAAGGTGAACATGAGTATAGAATATTTCTTTCAGCTAAACGGTCATGTTTATGTTTCTTCTTATCATATTCTGCCCTTAAACTACCACTCTATTCATTCCTTTTCCAACTCTTGAAAATACCAAGAAGGTAAAGTGAGAGAGAGAGAGAGAAAAAAAAAAGAAGAAAGGGAGATCTTGAAGAGTCACTATTGACCCTCTAAATCCTTATTCACCAAAGCTGTTCCTTCAACCTCTCCTCTCTAAGGACCTCCTGCGCTCTTCGAGTTCACACCTGTCCTAGGAGTCCTGATCGGGGTGGTGCTGGCGCTCATCCTGACGGCGCTGGTGGTCATGGTGGTGATGAAGATGCGGCGGACGCCCTCCAGCGGCGAGAACGGGGCGCCCAACGATGAGATGAAGGGCGACCTCGAGAACAAGCCTCTCAACGTCGGCGTGCTGGCGGCGAGGGTGAAGGAGGGACCCAGCGTAGGGGAGGCCGAAGACAACGATCCAGACGTCATCCCGCACAAAACTGGTGAGTGGGAAGGCGGAGGGTTGGACGTGTGGCGGGAAGAGCAGAGCAAAATGTATCCAAGAAGAAAATGTAGTGTAGGTTGTCCATAAGTTCAAAGAAAGTGTGAATAATTAGTCTCTGTCGTTTTGTGCACCTCAGTATTTCAGTTTGAGACTGAATACATAAGTCTGTGTTATTTTGTATCAGAAACGGCAATATATATATATATATATATATATATATATATATATATATACGATACGTATATACCCAAGTCTAAACCAGGTATCCATTTAATCAACCATTTAATGAGCAGCTGGGATGATTTTGGACCGACTGCTGCATTACCACACTCATATGTAGAGGTTACTAAAGTGTGAGGCAGCGGGGGTAAGCTTTTTATTTCTAACTGGAGGGGGTATAATGCTGTTGTACACAGATTTCGTCATGCACAAAGTCATGATAGAAATACATACATATAGTATTTAAAAGGGACATGACAGACAGCATACTATACCATCGGGAAAGACTGTATCCCTTTGGTGAGCCCCTTAGCCAGCCAGCCAACCAGCCTGTCATTCCTGACCTTCCAAAACTGTGCTTCCTTGCAGACGTCTTGTCGTATCAGGACTACGAGACTATAGATCGCGGAGGTGCCGGCCGGGGAGGTGCGGGGGTCGACACCGTGCCGTCTGTGCGAACGCTACCACGATCGGTAAGTTGACGGAGGACGTTCCTTTAGACTTGACTACAGGAACTTACTAGATATGGGCTTGGTATTCTGAAATACAACATCAACAATTTCTCAGTATTATGATATGTGTGTGTGTATAGCTTTATCTACATCTCTCTATTTATCCGTTTGAAACTATATAAACCAAATTTCTTTTCACTGATCTTATTACTTCTACTGCTTAAAGCATTCTCAGTATCCTTGAGAAGTACGACAGTGTCTCTTTTATTTCTTTGTATCTAATGTGGAAGCTAATGCATTTGTCTTCACTTACGAGACACTACCTGGTATCAGGTATGATTATCTTAAAATTAATTCATTTCTCTCTCATTCTCTTCCTCTCATTCCTTAAAGCGCTTGGCCACTTTGTGTCATCCCTAAGGTCATCCAATCTCTTCCACTAAAGTATCCAGTATCTTCCAATAAGTATAATGTCCCTGACTGAAAGAAGGAAAAGGTTGATTTCTTCATCGTAAACCGCGAGAAGACTTGAGAGTGTATCCTACCCATCCTCTCGTACTTTATCAGTGGCAAATACTTTCCTTGAAATGATGGTCTCCTACCAAAGTCCCTTTAGGTTATTTCTTAAACAAAAAAAAAAAAGGGGGGGGGGGAAGAGTCACCACAAATTAGCTGTCTAGTTTTCTTTCTTTTTTTTGTGATCACAGTTGAGGACGACCTGGTTCTATGCATGGCTTATTTCCCACAGGGTGAGCTCCCGTAACTACGTAATTTTCAACTTTATCAAAATTTACATATTCGTTTACTTGATGTGTTCTAGGAAACCCCCCCAAGTCAGCCAGAGAGTCAGTCTCGTATCCTATTTTTCTTCCTTTTACTTCAGAAGAGAAACTACTGGTGAGTGTGTGGGAGTAAATGCATGTACTTGCCCCTAGAACCAACAACGTTGCTTACTCTCCCTGACTCACCTCCGGCCATAGCTCGGGTGAATTCTTTCCGCCGAGTTGAATAAGGACAGAAAGATCTTGATGATGCTTTGCGTTTTGAAGTGGGGGGAAAAAAATTTGTGGGATGCATGCTTCTTCATATTTTCAGTGTTTTGCTTCAATCACAGATGTGAACAGTGAGGTAATTCTCATAGTAACGTACGGATGTTTACTGCAAAGAGAAGCGTAGGGCCTTTGAGAGAAGTGAGTGGTATGAAGAGCTTGGTGAATGTATTGGTTTTCGGTTGTTAGATGAGATTTTAACGCTGAATATACTTGTAACAAAAGATCCTTGGTGTACAGGACAGCGACAAGGAAAGGATCATTAGGGCATTTTCTGGAAAATCCATGGCAGAGCAGTTGATAAGATAAACACTGGGGAGGTGCCTATCACAAAGGGTGACCTGAATGAATGTGCAAGAGAGTTGAAAAGCGCCTATTAATCAGTTAAGAAATTCCATAAGAAAGATAATTTTGGAACATGAAAGGTATCCATGGGTCAGGGTATCTCATATACATATTTTCTCACACGCCAGAGGACAACTACACTTCAAATTTGTCAGTCGAGCGCCTCTTGGTCGGTCTTCTCTACTCTCTTCTGTCCTCACACACTCTGTCTTCTTCTGTTTCCTTCAGTGTCACTATTTATATGGGTCTCTGATCGACTGCACGCTATAACATTGTAAGTTTATCTGCCTGTATACTTGTGATGTACAGTGTATGAGTCAATACCTGTGTATTTGCATTAAGGTGCCGTGTTGTATGAACATAGCCATTGGATTCCCGGAACTCGGATGTCATGAACCCTGTTCCCGTATTCGGTTTCATAATTTGATCTTCCTTTCCATCTGTAGTCGTTAAAGTCATGAGGCTAACATCCGTAAGATTATCCTTACTTCTTATCTATAGTCGGAGCTCAGACCCAGTGGGAAAAACCAGAGCAGCAAATGTTTTGATCTTTCCACTGTTGGGAAGTGAAAAGGAAAGGAGAATGAATAGCAACCCTTAGGGAAAATATATCCTCACAGTGTCATAGATTAGGAAGTGGAGGCAGATTCTTCACTGTGTTTGAGGTTAAAAAGAAAGATGAAAACAAGTGTTAGTCTTGGAAGCACATTCTGATGAAATAAAATTCATTTCACTGCAGGCGCCTCAGCAATCTACATTTTATGCAGCAGGTTAGTCCTCCCGTTAGCGATACTAGCATGACTCACTACCCAGCATGGGACATTCCGTAATGAGTCAGAGCATGAGTCCATCTAGATTTAGAATTACTCATTTTTTGCAAGACTTGCAGAGTAGAGTAAAGAAGCATGAGCATTGAGGAATCGCTGTCCCAGGAAGTGATCCAAGAACAGGAGAGACTGTTCCCATCTGCAGAACTAAAACAAAAGAATTAATAACCAATAACATATAAAACATGAGTCTCTGAATTTCCCTGATACCTAAAACTGTTATACAATCAGAATCTATCCCATTATTTTCAAAATAGTAGACTCTGTGATATGTTATAGTAATTAGCATGTGCATGTGGAATTAATACATATACCAACCTCCATATAAAGGAGTAAACTACACGCACGCACACACACACACACACACACACACACACACACAAATTTCCAAACAAGATCATCCAAATTCCAAAGTAATCTGACTGTTACCATAATTCAAGTGATAGAATTTAATCCCGTTAAGGCCACTGTAACAGGCATTCCCCCTAAGGACAACCTTGACAAACACTATGGACTCAGCCAAGCACAATACACAGTTTGCCAATACATTTTGCACCACATTAAGTCCTGATCTAGCGTTGATAACTTGCCATCTGGGAGTCTGACCCACAGCCAAATAGTCAATACCAGAGTTCACTGTCCCTAATACTTACTTTTGTTCCTGATTTTCAGCTTTGTTCTGTTTCGCCCATGGTGACTGAAAACTGCCAAAGTCCTTAACACGGTCTCTTATTTTGAATTCCGTTTAATTTTTGTGTGTTGTGTATTGTCATGGAGTTGTGCATTTACTAAGCCAGATGCCTGATAACATCAGCTTCCCTTCCCTCTATGCCAATGTCTGTATCCCCCCAGTGCATAACATCATAAAAACTAATTCATATCAAATTCATTTAACACAGTAAGAACGAAAATGATGTTCCATTTTCGAGTGGATTAGACAAGGTGATCCACAACTATTGCTAAAGTAACACCAGACAAGGGAGTAGTCTTAAGTTTAAGTGACCAGTTAATCTGTCTTTAGTGATCACACAAGTGGTATATAAGAGTAAAATCAGTCAATTGTAATTTGCTGAATAATGTATCGTATATAAATCACCATACTTCATTCACGTTACATTTATATCAGTCCTTTTTTCCCCTCACAGCATAACCAGGTTCCCCCGGAAGGGGCGATGGTGACCTACGTGGAGCTACCGCTACCCAGAGACGCCCAGCCAGGCTACCAGGTCAGTGCCACTGACCTCTGTCTCTTCGCTGCCAAGAGGAAAAGTGTCTATCTCACCGCCGCCGCCGCAGTCACCACCACCACCACCGCTACCAGACCCCCTTCGACCATCTCCACCACGACGTCTCCTGCTGGAGGGCCTCCCGTCGTCCCAACCACTCCAGCCACCACTCTCGCCACCGCCACTTTATCTGCCAACCGTGCGAGCGAGGACGACTTTGAAGATTCCAATATCTACGCCACAGTAAGTCCCGTCAAGGGATCGGACGTCCCTGCCACCACAGCGCCTCACGTCTATGCCTCCGTAGAGCACAGGAGCTCCCCCGTCAGCAGTCGGCAGCCACTACCCTCCACCACATCCACGCCTGTCTACGCTGCCGCTGACCACCGACGGAGCGCGTGTTTTCCCGCGTCAACGGCGCCGCAACAGTACGCTATCCTGGCTCGTCCCAACAGCGTCTGCAGCTTCCCTAACACCACCTCCACCCCTGCCACCACCATTCCTACCAATGTCTACGCCACCATTGACCGTCAGAGGAATGCTAATGTGATCACCACAAACACGCCAAATGCCTACATTCGTTCGCTTCAACGTCGGAGTCTGCACTCGCCGACGGATTACCAGGAGAGCCCAGCGACCTCACGAACTCCATTGCTAAAGTCGCACGCTCCCACGACGAGGTCCCGCTCTCCGTTACTGAGGATGCCCAATGAGAGTGCTGTGTAGCGCAAGAGCTCCGTTGAGAGATATTGCGTTATTTTTTCCTTATTCCTGATAGTGACCGTTCCATACTTTTCCAGTGACCGATGGGAAATGAACATTGGCGCATATGACGCACAGATGTTTGTCCTGGGAGATGCTTAACATTAAGCGTTTATTACAGTCATGATTCTTGACTTCACGGCGCGCGTGAGTGTGTGTGCATGTGTGTGTGTGTGTCGACTGATGTGAAACATACCGTTCGCAAAGAAAGCTTTAATGTATTTGTAAGTGACTTTCATATACACAAGCGTATTACTAGGTAACGCAAGAAAGGTTTCATATATATATATATATATATATATATATATATTGAAAGTATGTCAGGATTCATGAGGAGACAGAGAAATAAAGTAAGAAGACACAACATTCTTAGGGAGAGGATAAAACAAAAGCTTCCAAACACAGGTTGGCATCCAATATTTGTCTTGTTGTCATACAGAGCCGGCTTGGGCGTCTCGTCCGTAGCCGCCACTGGTACGGGAATGGGAGGGGAATATATATGTATATTCTCACATATTTGGAGGCTTCCATGTACATATTAGTCGGAGATTTTTATATGTAGGATGTCTAGAGATTGTTTTATTATTAGCCGTAGTTACTGTTTACTAGGGGGAAAAAATCTTCACCAGAGTTCTAGATGTTTATTGTTGAATAAAATGCTCACTCTTTTTTGGGATCTTTCCATGCAAAGTAAAAAGAAGAATCCTCTTCATGTATTCAGCAGCTATGTTTGAGTAACACTGAACACTGAAGGGGATAACCACAGTTAAGAGAACACACGCACACGTATATATTTGCCCACATACATCACGTCATTTCAGTTCTTTATATTCAGCGAATGTCCTTGCTATCCTCAATCTTAAAGCTTCGATACCCGAAACACTCCTTTTCTTCCTCCCTTCCACCTGTGCCTGAGTCAAACCACTTCCTCCTCGTTTTTTCTGCTACTGATGCATAAATCCTCTTTATCAGTTTCTCTTCACTTATCCTCTCGTTATGCCCAATCTACTCAGGCCTCTCGGTTATACTGTCTACTCTATTTATCATTTCGCACATAACCAACTTGCCTCACGCCACCTATCGTCTTCAAACATTTCATTAAAAGCAAATCCACCTCCTCCCTTTTCTCACATTTTACATTTAAGGCCCAAGACTCTCATCCATAACGCATTTTACCAAGGACACTCTAGCTAAACTGATGGTACTACTATACCCATAAACAAACTCATCATTTCCCTTACCCACAGTGACCTTTCCTTCTACACATTCCTTAAAGTGTTCACAGGTCCTTCACTCCTTCCAATCTTTGACTTAATCCAGCCTCCCGTAGTTCCATCCGCTGCCATGTTCGCTTCCAGGTACCTAAAGCATTCCATTTCTTCCAGGTACTTTGCTTCCTTTAAACTCGAACAGCTCTTTCTCACTCCTCTTCCCCCATGACTGATTATATCTTACTTTTGTCCACATTAACTCTGAAGATCTTCCACCAGAGTAGTCACCCATCAACAAATCTTGGTTTACCTCTTACCATTCCCCAGCCTGCAAGAAAATACTGATTTACCTCAAACCATCCCCCAACCTCCAAGACTGTTCCATTACCCTTACGTTTACCTCCCACGCCATCAGCTTCATAAAAAAAGATTAAATCACCATTGCTACACTACACCCTTTAAGTAGAACTAATTTAATCTGGAACAACACCCCAATCCTCTCCTTCTCGCGTGCATGCCTTACTGCAGGTGAAATCTCCTTAGTACAATTAATAACGTTACATTTATCTCTTGTATCTACAACACTTTCCGTAAGGTATTTCCTTCAAACTTATCACATGCTTTCTTCCGATGCACAAATGTCATACACAAGTCTCACTCCTCAGTGTATGTTGTCCCACACATTCATCCAAACAAACAACACGACCATACACAATATTACCCTTCTGAAACCACATTGCTCCTCCCTAAACAGTCAGCTCCTCAGTGCATGACGACAGGTCCTCACTCACCACTCACTTTACCAAGTATACTCAATGGAATTATACGTTTACATGAGTCCAACGTTTATATTTGTTGCTCTGTACATGCACTATCAATATTCACGCACTCACTCTGGGCCACAACCACGTCGAAGAGCCCGAGTAACCAATCAAGAATACCATTATTCCCGTTTTGGAAAAACGCACCTGCAGTCCCATCTACTCTGGACATTTTTACCACGTATCATGTTGTGCAAGGCTTCCACCATCTCCTCTTTTCGTGCAAGGCTTCCGCCGACTCTCTCTTTTTACTATTTCATGCACAAAGACTTTCGTTCCGGATCCTAACTCGCCTGAAATACACCATATTCCAACCTCCTATCATTAAAAAAATACAGCAGTCTCTCAGAATACTCGCTCCATTTCCTTTACACATTTTCCTCGTCTGTTGTCGCTTCCCCTGCCGCTTTTTCATGTCTCTTCATCTTTTAGTTTTCACCTTCATCTAAAATTCCATTTTCTAAGTTAAACGATATTATCTTTCCCAGTCTCTCAAATACACTTTCTTTAACACTTGTATCTTACTCTTGTTCTTCATGTCTCCTTTTCCTGTACACCCTACTTTTCAGTCTTGCCTGCAATTGACCCTCCTCATTCTAACAAACCACCATAATCCCGTACTCCCCAAACTCACCTTCCCCATATCACACACTTTATCTTCACACTTAAGCGCTGCTTTCCTAAATTTGCACTAATCATCTATTCCCCTGATGTCATTTACGCTCACCCTGTTGCATATATTACTCGCCCTCTTGAAATATCTGCACACAGGCCGTTTTTTTCAAGCTCGCTCACCTTCAATTCTTTTTTTCTTATGTATTTCAGTATTTCACTTCTTTTTCACTAAATTTGCCATCAGCTTCCACATTTGTCTAATCAAGATAAGTGGGGCATAGCATCTGCTGTTCCTCTCGGCGCGTTCACATTTAATAATCTCTCTATTGCACACTTGTAAATCAACGCTGTAATACCCCAGTAACACCACACTCACCCACGCATACATAAACCCCTTTAAAGCCCCTTTGCCACAAACCGAGCATCATTCCTCTTTCAGTACACAACTCGTTAAGCTTTTCTTTATTCTCATTCACACCTGGGACTATGTACTCACGATTAAACCCAAAATTCACTCATCACCCTGTCTCTGACTTTGATCCCTATGCACCATGGTTCTACTCTTTGCGTCAGATTCGTCAAAGCAATAGCTTACATCCAACCATATTTTTTTTTTTACTTTCTCTCTTCACCTTTCTCATTTCAGGGGCATGAGCACAAACAACTGGGGCCTTTCATTTTTAACTTAATCAACCATGAGCTCAGTTTTTTGCTTCTTCAGTAATGTTCCTTAATATAGCATGAGAAGTAACCCACCCTTTCGAAGCTTCGTTCTTATCCTCTTACTAACTCCAGACTTTACCATCTGTCCATACATGAAGTGTTACCCATTTACCCCTTGATTTAAGTTTCATATTTAGCAAGAACGTCCAAGTTTTTCTCATCAGACAAAATACTTATCATTCCTTTCCTTTGAACCTGATCAAAACCATATATTTATATATATATATATATATATATATATATATATATATATATAGGTGGTACCGGTCTCTGCCT
>JAYMFT010389695.1:0-19804 GCA_038088735.1 Panulirus argus
ATATATATATATATATATATATATATATATAATTTTCTAATATATTTAATCATAGTTTACCGCGTCAGCGAGGAAGTGTAAGGAAACAGACGAAGAAAGACCTATCCACTCATATACATATACACATGTGCATATTCATTCTTCCTCTCCTCCATCCATTTCTGATGCTAACCTGCCCCACAGGAAATAGCACTCCCACCTCCTGCGTCACACATCCACCCTCCGTATACACTATCTATAGCCCATGCCTCTCAACCGTATAATATTTATGGAACTACTATTCCTTTATACATACCCATTTCTGCTCTCCATGATATTGCTCTATCTTTCCGTACATTCGTCATCGCTCCCAGAACCTTCGCTCCCTCCCCCACCCTATGACTCACTTCCGCGTCCATCGTTCCATTTGCTGCCAAGTCCACTCCCAGATATCTAAAACACTTTACTTCCTCCAGTTTCTCTCCATTCAAACTCAGATTCCGGGTAAAGTGTCTCTCAACCATGCTGAACCTAATAACCTTGCTCTTATTCACATTTACTCTAAACCTTTTCCTTTCATATACTTTTCCAAACTCAGTCACCAACTTCTGCAGTTTTTCACTCGAATCAGCCACCAATGCTGTATCATCGTCGAGCAACAAATAACTCACTTCCCAGGCCCTCTCATCCCTAACAGCCTGCATACTCTACCCACTCTGCAAAACTCTTGCATTTACCTCCCATCCATAAACAAATTAACCAACTAAGGAAAGATCACACACTCCCTCTCCTCTTTTCCTACTTTTACACATGGCTTACACCCTTGATAAAAACATTTCACTGCTTGTAGCAGCTTATCTCAAACACCATATATTCTTAAGACCTTCCACAAAGCCTCTCTATTAACCCTATCAACTGCATACTCACCCCTCTCTCCAAAACTCTTGCAATAACCTTCCTAACCATCTCATCAATAAACATACTAAACAACCATGGGGACAACACACACCCCTGCCGCAGACCGACCTTCAATGAGGACCAATCACTCTTTTCTTTTCCTATTAGTACACATGCATTACAGCCTTCATAAATACCTTTCACTGCTTCTAGTAGCTTGCCTCCAGCACCATAAAATCTTAAGACCTTCCACAAAGACTCTGCATCAAACCTATCGTATATATTTTCCAGACCCATAAATGCCACACACAAATCCATCTGTTTTTCTAAATATTTCTCAAAAAAAAAAAAACATTTTTCAAAGCAAACACATGATCCACGCATCCTCTACCACATCCAAAACCACACTGCTCCTCCCAAATCTGATGCTCTGTTCATGCCTTCACTCTCTCAATCAATACCCTCCCATACAGTTTTCCAGGAATACTCAACAAACTTATACCTCTGCAGTTTGAACACTCACCTTTATCCCATTTGCCTTTGTACAATGGCACTATACATGCATTCCACCAATCCTCAGGCTCTTCACCATGATCCATACATACAGTGAATATTCTTACAACCAATCAACAACACAGTCACCCCCTTCCTTGATAAGTTCAGCTGTAATACCATTCAATCCCGCCGTCTTGCCGGATTTCATCTTCTGCAAGGCTTTCACCACCTCCTCTCTCTTCACCAAACCGCTCTCCCTGACTCTCTCACTTCGCACACTACCCCGACTAACACACCCTATATCTGCCACTCTGTCATCAAACACATTTAACAATCCTTCAAAATACTTGCTCCATCTCCTCTTCACTCTATCACTACCTGTCATCAGTTCCGCCCTTGCCCCCTTCACCGATGTTCCCATTTGTTCTCTTGTCTTACGCACATTATTTACCTCCTTCCAAAGATATATATCAAAGTGGGAGATTTTATGTATGACATCAGCCAGTTCTTTGAGGCTGGTCTTTACAAAAGGCCCCTAGCCTCCTTCCCCTCTCTCTGTCTTTCCTACTCCCAGATGGTACCATCTATGCTTCACTTACGACCACCTGAAGCACCTGTACAACACCTTCCTCAACGGGGAGCTCGTCTACGAGCTGACCTACAACGTGGGCCGCCCGGTGTACGGCGACTACCTCCGCCTTGGCCAATCCGATGCCCTTTACCAGACCTTCAGTGGCGCATTGTCGCAGGTGAGAACTTCAGAACACTTCATATGGGGAGTGAAGGCCGTACGTGTGTCCTGTATGATGTCCAGAATAGTTGGAGAGAGTACAGGGCGCAGGTTGGGTTTGTGTATGTCTGGGGTTATATAGGTGATAAAAAATCCACGAGGCGAGCGATAGGGATTTTTGTATTTGGATAAAAAAAAACACTTGTAGCAAAACCGATGGTAAGAATTATAGTCAGACAACTGACAGAAAAGAGGTAGCCTTGGATAGTTGGGTTTCAGAGAGAAGGAAATTAGTTGTAGCAAAGGGAAAGCTGGATCCGAGATTGCTAATCTGCAGTTATGAAAGGAACCGAGTCTAGAATATGAGGTTGGTACAAGGTACATGATGGTGATCAGAGGAGCCCTGTGAATTGCTAGCCTTCTTCGGCCCGCGATGAACTTCAGACTCAGTACCAGAAAGATAAACATTTGGATATAGTACTTCCATTACTTGTTTATGAAGTAAGTCAGAACAGAGAAAAACATTTGGATACAGTACTTCCATTACTTGTTTATGAAGGAAGTCAGAACAGAGAATGATGAAAAAAGAAAAGTACAACATAGATTTTTAAGTGGGTATTGTGAATGACTGGGCTTCTCCTGATAGTAGGAGGGTCATTTGTTATATACCTTGGTGTTCACCTTTGCAGGTCAACATCTGGGATTCTGTGCTGAGCGCAGACACGATAGCTGAGATGGCTGCCTGCAAGACCGACCCACAGGGTAACTATGTCTCCTGGGACGCCGGCTGGGAGCTCTCCAATCTCACCGAGTATGACGTCCCTCTTGAGTACTTCTGCCAAAAGACTACAGACTCCATCTACTTCTGGTTCCCGATGATGCCACAAGCCCTGGCATTCTACATCTGCGAGGCCCTGGGCACTCACCTGCCCCTCCCACTCACAATGGATCAGGTGCGGTTTTGGTTCAATCTCTGCCACCAGACTTGGTCCGAAGACTCGCTCGCGTGCGATCACTACTTCTGGGCCTCCGTCAACGACGTCAGCGACGAGGGCACGTGGGTCACCCACTACGACAACGCCCTCGCACCGACCCCTGCCTGGAAGGACGGGGAACCAAATGGCATAGTTTACGAGAACTGTGCCATGATTGAACACCAAGGACTTGCGGATATCAACTGTCTCAGCAACTTAAGGTGTGCTGTTTGCGAGTTCTCCGACCTGCAGATCTTCTCCTTTCTAGGGACCTGCGAGCTGGAGCTTCGTAACGTCTTCCTCATCGCTTACCAAGAAGAGCTGGGAGGTCTTATCTTTAAGGGATACGGTGAGTACAACATCCTCAAGGAGGGCGAGGAATGGCAGTGGGTCAACGTGGTCAAGAACGAGGTTCTGGCCAGACTGGACATCAACGCGCCACTCGGCATGCCCATGGGACGTCGCGTCTGGCAACTTGAGACATCGGTCTGCAACCAAGTTGGAGGTGCGCGTACGTTGCTTTTGACGCCGTGTCCGTCGGACAGCTACACTTGTGATGATGCCACATGTATACCCCTCGAGAACCGCTGTGACCTGAAATACGACTGTCTTGACCGCAGCGACGAGGTCGACTGTGAACTGATCAGTAAGGCTGAAGACTACAAGAACGATCTGCCACCGAGGCTCAGCGACAGAATAGACGCAGAGAGTCTGCCTGTAACTCTCACGATAAACATCGAGTCCGCTACCATCTACACTACAGAAATGACCATTCAGTTGTCATACGAGATGAAGATGACCTGGTTCGACAACCGCCTCACCTTCCGCAACCTGAAGACCAACGACAGCCTCAACAAGGTGCCCTTCACCAGCATGATGGAGCTATGGTCGCCCACCGTCGGGTTCATCAACACTGAGGGACACCAGCACACAAAGGTGGATATAGAGACTTCGCTCCACCTCCAGCGGCTGCAGCCACCTTCGGAGAGAGACAGCAGCGCCCCTGGGGAAGGTAAGACATCTTGTGCTGTGCTGCTGCGCATTTCATTCTTCAGGAATGTGAGACATCACTTAAAAGTGACGTTGGACTACAAATGCCATATTAAAGGAAAAATTTGTTCACCATCGTAGAATGAGCTATGCGGTGGGAAGAATATTATTCAGCCACCGGTCCCAATGTCCTTCAGAAGTTTATCGCTTAAAAAAATAATAAAGTAATTCAAACAACAGACCAGTGGGTCCTTTCAAAGCTGTTTATGACAATGGAAGATATCATTTCAGTGCGGTAAGAGTAGAAAGGTATACAAATGTTTATGTAACTAAGAATGTACAAATAATGCCAGATGTGAACTGGAAGCGAAGCATTTATCAAGACTTTCCATAGAAAGTATCTATAATACTGCTTTCAGCCACCCTAACTGGAAAAACGATCTTTTATCCACTACTACGAGCGAAATCAAGACGTATCAAACCTTAAGTAGCTCGTTATATCGAGATTATCAAAGACTTTAATAATCTTGAATACCTTCTTTTTTCGAAGCTAAATAGACAAAAACTGTTCAGTCGGCTCTCAGAGGATCTCCTTCTCAGTCTTTCAATTATGTCTATGTCTTTTTTCAGGAAGGGTGACCAAGACTGAACATAATTTTCAAGAAGGAAACGTGTCAATGAATTATAACGAGTGAGAAGGACTTAAAAGTTGCAAGCCAACCTATGAATCCTAGAATTTTGCTCGCTCTTTTCTGTGGACTCATCACTTAGCTTTAGGTCAACGAAGATGAACATGCCTAAGTCCTTTTTCTTGATTACCTTTTTGTAGCTGATCAGAATTCATACTGCAGCTGACTGTCTCGTTTTTACCACTGATGTCTAAAACTTTGCATTCATCGATATCAAAATTCAATTCTTCTTTATTTTCATTATTGACTGGGTTGACTGTGGACCGACTGCCGTAACCTGGATTCGAACCTATGCGCTCGGTTTATCATCATCTTCGAATTTCGATATATTACAATGAAGCCTTTCCTGAATATCTTTAATATGTACGAGAAAGAAAACAGGTCGGAAAAAAAAAAAATACCTTTGGCACACTACATGTTACGTCTAATCATTCATTGTTTAGTCAACCATTTTCCTAACCATCGAAGTACAGTTGCCGACATTAGCAATGTCTCTCGCCTCAAAGGCAACTACAGACGTTAAGATAAACTGGGCGACATTTTCCGGGCAGTGACTTTACCTTTTTTGAATATCGATGCTACACTGGCGAACTTCCATTCATCTGGAACTATACCTATAACAAGTGACTTATTGAAAAGGGCAGTCGACGGTTTAATTGTCTCATGTTTCGCTCGTTCTCGGATAAAACGAATCGGGGCCTGCCGTTCTATTTATTTGGTTTCCGTTTTTGCGGCCGTTGTATAAAACTTCAGTTTCAATGTCAGTCTGTTGAAGAACTTTCTCCTCTCGTATAAGGGAAACTGGATTCGGGACAGGGTTGTGTCTTCGATGGTAAATACCGATGCCATGGCTTCGTTGTCTTGAACCAAGTCATAGTTTTCGTAAGTCATGGACAAACTGAATGGGTAATGACTCTCTTGCTTACTACATTCGATAAAACTCTTAGAAGAAGTGACGGGGTTGGGAGGAGTCTCAGTTTTACTATCCTGTCTCCATTCACATAAATTCGGAATCTTTTATACTGGTTGGTTGTTTGGGCTTTAGGCCTATCAACTGCCAGGGTCATTAAGGCTGTCAGCGTCAAGCAACATCCACCAAACGAAAAATCTTTAACACCTTCTTCGGGTGTTAAAGATAATTTTAAGGCCACATACACTCTCACTATGCATGTGGCCCATGTATGTGGCTGTTCCCCTACCTCTTCTAGCAGCTAACCCATCAGGTCTTGTCATCCGTCTTTTCCATGTGCAGTGGAGCTGTTCCCTGGCGAGGAGAACCCCCTCATCATCTCGAGGAAGTACAGCACCACCTTTGTTTGTGACTTCAACCTAGTACTGTACCCCTTTGACGTGCAACACTGTGATATGCACCTCCGCATGCTCTCGGCCTCCAAGAGCTACCTCATGTTCAACGTGGTGACCACGTCCGCTGCCTACTATGGTAGTGAACTTCTGCTAGAATACCAGGTTCGTGTGTGTGTGTGTGTGTGTGCTTATAGAATCACATACTGAAGGTGTGGTGTACTCATAGCAGTAAAAACTAAGTGGTCATGATGTTCTTCGTGTTGTTTACATCTATAGCTTGAACAGCCAAGACTCTTGCATGATGACATAAGGGAATTCAGTGAAATGAGGGTTCGGATCCCGCTCCAGCGGCGCGCCGGTTATGCCATACTGAACATCTATACACCCTCCCTGATCCTGCTGGTGATCAGCTACGTGAGCCTCTTCTTCCGTCCACACATCTTCGAGGTTCGGGTCATGACAACCCTGACTTCGCTGCTCGTGATGGCCACACTGTTTACACAGGTAAAAGAAGGAAAGACTTTACACTTTGGTTCATGTTTTGTGAGACGGCGGCTCTCTGTGCATGAGTGCCGTAGTCAGCTTTTGTACAGACGGCACACCTCATTTCAATCCAGCCTGAACGAAATAATTCAGACAAACCATGGTAATCTTATCTCATGATAATGGCTACCATTTCATTTCTGTAGATAATACAATCACTGGAGACGGCTGTGACAATAAGGTCAATGACCGCCACCCTCATACATTTCAGCCACTCCTACAGTCTCAAATTCCATCCCTTCACTTTCGTCCTCTCTCGTCCACTCCTAGGTCTCGGCGTCGCTACCCAAGACGTCGTACTTCAAGATGGTGGACGTGTGGCTCCTTTTCTGCATCGTGATGAGTTTCCTGATCATCATCTTCCACGTCATCATCGACAACTCTCTGATCGACGCCACATCCGAGAAAACCGGGTCCTCGCCTTTACCGGTACCGACGAAGGTGCTGCCGCTCAACGAAGGCAGCCGTTTGTCTAGCTCCGTCTTCAAGGGCCACCCGGGCATCAGCAAGAATAGTAGACTCCTCATCATTATGTCCCATTCCAGCGTCCTTATCCTATTCATCCTATTCAGCTTTATCTACTGGGGTTATATCTTTGGCTAATCCAGTTACCACTTCAGGTATAACTGATACATTGACTGTCGTCTTAGTTAATACAGATATCCTTTGGTTAAGTAAGCTTTTGTTTAATTTTGTCCTTTGGAAATCAATATATATAAGAATACAAAGGAAAGGAATTCGAACATCAACAGACCAATGGGTCCTTTCGAGGCTTTCTGTAATAGAGGAAGATGTCAGACACTAACAGTTTAGTGTAGGAAGGCGTACAACTAAGGAGACACAAATAGCGTCAGTCAAGGACTTGAAGCAAAATATTTCCCAAGCCTATCCTTACATATATTCATATTACTGCTTTTAGTCACTGTAATTGGTAAATCACTCCATATATTAACAATCCCAATGAAGAAAAAAAGACCTTGTCTCATAAGAAGAAAAACTTTTTCGTTACTACGAGTTAAATCAGACGAATCTACCCTCAAGTTAGATCAATTATACCGAAGCTTTCGATACCTGCATTAGATTACCTCTTAACCTTCTCTTTTCAATAATTCACTTGCTATAGATAGAGTTCCAGATGAATGGAAGCCTGCCAGTGTGGCATCAATATTCAAAAAAGTTAAAATGTTCTCATAGGATTTGTTTCTTAGCTTCAGGAATCATCTAAGTAGGTCGAAGTTGCATTCTCTTCATTCTGTGTCTGTCTGTTTTCAAGCTATCCAAAACTGAACACATTATTCACGATAAAGACGCACCAACCAACTGTAAAGCCCTACTCATGAATCCATTTTTCCCCTTTTCCTGCTTCTGTACACTTCTTTCTTAGCTTAGAATTACAAGGTTCGTGCGTGTGTGGTTACAGAATGACAAACTGAAGGTGTGGTGTACTCATTGCAGTAAAAACTAAGTGGTCATTATTTTCTTCGTGTTCTTTACAAATGTTGTCAGCGACTACCAACTGAAAATTTCTTACACATCTATAGCTTGAGCAGCCAAGTGCGCACATGACGCAAATATCTTTGCTTGAGCACCTTGACTGGTGAAGCAGAAACCTCTGGCAGCATAGCATCTCAAGGGTTCCGGCAAGTGAGGCCGTACCCAGGCTTTGCCCCAGGTTTTTAAATCTGTGCGACTCTGCGCAGGTCCGTAGCGCACTATGAGCACCTGCCGTTTCTGAGCAGCTTTGTCGGTGAGTGGAGTGCAGCGTTCTGCCTTCAGAACCTTGGGGTAGTTTCCCAGGGGATCCAGGGACAATTCATTGGGGTACTTCAGTACCACAGATTTGGTCTCCTTCAACGCCGGGTCCAGTTTGTTAGATGTTATCCTAGAGTCCTTTAGAAGTACGTACAGGGTATTGGCGCAGGAAGCGTCTCTGGGGTGTACAATCACCTCCCCTTTGAAGCTGGGTCGAATCCTAAATTTTGCCGTGAGGCTTTTCTTTTCTATCCCGCTAGTGATGGCATAGGCTGACTGGTTCTCCGTGTTCGCAATCCGGAACTTGAGAAGCGCAGGAGTTGGCCTTGTGGTGGCGGTGATGTTGGTTGTGGTTGTGGCGTCCGGGGCCCTGAGCCCAGGCTTCCTGGGAACTGCAGTCTCCTGAGGAGTGGCGGCGGAAGGTCCAGCCCTCTTCATCCATAAGTCGTTGCTTGCAATGATGGCGGCGGTAGGTGGAGGCGATGGAAGAGCAAGCGGAGGCAGCTTTCGGTGGTCAAGGCGTCGGCGGTGTTCAGAGCGGGGGCGGCGGGAGGTGGTCTTGGTTTTCAATGCAT
This sequence comes from Panulirus argus, assembly GCA_038088735.1. NCBI lineage: Eukaryota > Metazoa > Arthropoda > Malacostraca > Decapoda > Palinuridae > Panulirus > Panulirus argus. The sequence goes on from JAYMFT010389695.1 coordinate 8,930, forward strand.
CATTAAGGCGCCTGAGGTAATCCGCCTTTCTAGTTCTGAAACGGTCGTCGTCTCCATGTTGCAGGCGGGGATCACGGTCCTGGTCTGGAGGGCGAAAGCCCTCCATACCGGGCGAAGGAAGCGAAAAGACCCTACTTCGGAGGATTTATGAAGAACCTCCCCTAGAAGCCCTAATTTCCTACGACCCTCGACCGTGGGTGCTCCTGCACGATCACAGAATCCCACGGCGACTCGGTAGGCTGCTGTTGACCCTTTGTGCGCGCACGAACCCACTCTTAAGTGAGGTGCGCGTCACTCCGGGCGCTTCTGGAGCGAATACAGACTCTACTCTCACCGTAGGATCCGTAGGCCCCTCCACGACAGCGGAAAAAGGAAGAAAATGAGTGAGAGAGAAAGCGTCCGATAAATCCACAGACCAGGCTTGAATGGCAGAGACCCTCAGCAGCAAAAGGGGTTCCCTATGCCGTGGGAGAGTCTCTACTTATCAACCCTACCCTTGCTTCCTCAGACGAGTCTAATAAGCATTCATGGGTCGACCATAGTCGACGATATCTCGACCCTGATGGGTCTGCAGATGGTTAATCGACCCTGCTATCAACGGAAGGGAACAGGTAAAAGCCCGCGTGTAGAACTGGGATCAGCTGTTAAGCCTGAGGGAGTAATAGAGCTAGAGAGGAGAGAACTTCCTCAAATAATTCATTCAATTCTATATTAACTACATCCTCAACTAGAGCCATAGCACTAGTAACAACAGAAGCAGGATATACGTTAGTCTTTTCAAGAAACAAATTTGTTACATTGTAATGATTATCACATAAATAACGGGAGTCTAACGGGTGCGTATTAGTACCCCCGTCAAGATCTTTACATCTTCTGAACTTTCTGTTCTATCAGTTTTAGGAACAGAGACGTCAACATTTGTTTCTTTACATCTTCTGAACTTTCTGTTCTATTAGTTTTAGGAACAGAGACATTAACATTTGTTTTAGGACCAAACAAATCAACAGAATTATGTTCAAAAAGTTCAAGGGGATTATCATTTGTTATTGGTCATTGAACTACTCTGCCTTTAGCTAATCGTTTCCTAACAACATGGATAGGAAGTTCATCACTTGATGCCAACCTTAACTCTATCATTAAGAAATCCAGAATCAAGGTTAATTAAAGCAGTGGAACGATCGCTCTAACTCTAGCCTCCTCACCAGAGTACGACTCTGTGGTCCACTCTACCAATTCCTTGAGGACTAGGCTCTGGTTAGCTCCGGTGTCCCTAAGGATCATAATTTTCCATTAAGGACCCTCTTCCAGTCATAAATGGTTTAAAACTATTCACATAACTTTAAATTAACTGTCTCTCGTACGTCTTATCTCACTATAAATATTCTAAGGCTGACTTTAAGGTATCTTTACACTGAAATCTGACATGGCCTGTTTCCCCACATGCATATTACCTGACTGGTGGCCTCTTCCTGCCGACCTTCAGCTGTTAGAATCTGACTGTGACTTAGAAACCTTTATTTGTGGTTGACCTTGCACCTTATCATCCACATTTTGCTCTTAATAACAGTTTGAACCTTGTTTTGAACCCTTTGTTTGGTTCTGTTGACCTTTGACTGACACTTAAATTGTTTGTATTCACTCTTGTTTAACTGATATCTCTTCCCTGCAAAATTTATATGTACGCTATTACTAGTTGAACTGCTAAACGTGCAGCCTTGCAGATTCTTAACTCAGCTTGTATCTTTTTCAGGATGTATGAAATTTTTTAATGCTCAAGCAAAACCATTAGCCTCAAGCCCTCCACGGTTTTGACAACCTCAGATTTACACCACCTGTCAAATTTCAAGTCTGGGCACTCTACAAATTTGGTCACATAATTTTCTGCCATTATTGACAATGATTTGGTTTTTACGCACAATAAGATTAATTAATGGAACCTAATCACAAGTACAATAGTTTACACTTGAATTTTTTTTTGTCACTCGTGGTTACGAATATTCACTTTGGTTCACTCTGGTACACACTGCACCGTGTTACAACGGTACAAGACTCCCGGACGAGCTCCCCATATATAACAATCCCAACCACCTTCAAGAATGGCGGGTTCGACCCTTTAACACATTAGTCGAGGCTTAATTCTTGGAATAATTGTTTTAGTTGAAATGCTAGGCTATGAAGACCCCGCTAGCTCTAGGAAAAGGATGAGTAACATCTCTTACCATCAGACTCGCACCAAGACATATCACATCTCAATAGGTGCCTAGGTCAGAATCACTCAAATCATACATTAAACAACCAACAAACAATATATTGAAAATGATAACCAAATACAAATCATAATCCAAATTCGACAATATGGCGGACTCGCTATCGAGGTATTTATTCTAATTTGACCTGAAATGCACAATCTAACTGTAAATGGAGCCCTCTTTCCCTTCACAAACTATATATATAACTTTATCCTTCGTTATAACCGTTAATGAGGTACTAACGAAAACAATAGGACAAATACAACCTGATTTATACAGTAGCAATTGTTGCGCATGTTTACCCCTACCTTGCAAGTTAGAGAGATTGCATCTACGTTCCAACAATCTAGATCCAGTTCCTAAAATTATCTTACTAACATAACAAGCACTTATCTATACAAAAAACTAACAATTATAATTTTTTTCATTACTTTTATCATAATCTATGAATTAAAGATAATGTCAATGATGCAATAAATGTGTACGATGCAGTTCAGAAGATTTACATCATTCCCGATATTTATAACAGAGAATGTAATGGCATATCGTTAAGGGAGACTGCACAAAACTAAAACTTTTTTATATAAAAAAGTATATATATATATATATATATAAAACTTGTATACCTTGAACAGACAGGATTCGAACATGGATCTATAGCGTGGCATGCAAAAACGTTACCACTCGGCTATGTTCGCCCCTATCTCCAAACTGGCAATTCGAATACTTAAATATTTACAATTGATTATCTTTTTATGTAAGTTTTCTATTCTTCTAATTATTTTTCTTTGTTGTAAAGAATACTGGAACACAGCTTCCGAGTCTCCATTTTAATGATAAAGTTCAAAACACTAGACACCAAACTGCACAACACATAAAAACAATAACACAAAGTTTCGGCTAACTCTAAACCATTATCAAGTGACGATGAAGAATACAGGCGGAGAAAATAATTCAATAAGTAGAGCAGGTCGCCATGATGTGGTAAATACGAGGAGTAGACTGTGTTGGCCGTCGTGGCGCTCCGCTCTGCTAGGCTATGCGGTTCCCATGTCTTGTCCAGCTGAGCCGCGAATTTCTCGTGGCAGTTGGCGGGGCCGTCATACAGGGACAGGGTTCCACGCGCATTCACCTGCTCACTCATATGAGGGTACAGGTCGCGAATATATGTATATACAGCCTCCAAAACTTGTAGTTTCCTCAAGTAGTTGCACATTGCCAAAAACCTTGATGTTTGATAGACCTCCTTCCTCCCTGCTCAAAGTCAAAGTCAAAGTCAAAGCTATTCATATGTCCTTCGGATCCTTCGGGATATTGCTATAAGTCCACATGGCCGGATTACTGATACATTTCACAGCTACGGTTACAGTACTGGGAAACTGTTATCGATCACCCATTTCACATTAATTCTCTTTCTGTACGTTCCATTCGACGATAACAAATTACTTTTCTTACATTCCTTGCATATTATAGGCCTTTTCTTACATAATTATTTAGTGATATTGACAGTTTCATTCAGGGTCATTCATTGGTTGTTTGCCTTGTAAACAGATTCCCAGGAAATGCAAGATAAGTCTGTCCTGGTCGCTTAAACTATTACCATTATGGAATGGTAAATGTTGACGATTCCTGTTATTTTCTGTGTTCAAATACGCGAAGGTTAGCGGGCCAAGCTTTTGAAATTCTTTTCCCCATGATATACTACGGATGTATCCCTGAACATAATGGCTTATTTGGCAGCTTGCACATAAAACACACACACACACACACATCCTGGTTAGCGTTACTGATCATGAGTCACTATGGATGCGCCCGGGGTCGGGCCTGCATGGGTGATGGGCGAGGCATGCGGTCCACATCCAACCCAGCTGCTCATCCTTTCCCCGGGACTAGTCAATAGATGGATACCTGGCTTAAGCCAGGGTGTGCGCGCATACTTACATAGAAGTAGAGAGGCTCTATTGTCACAAGTTAAGAGATGTGGCAACACAAACAGTATTTACAAATGGTTTTAGCGACCAGTGGTGACATATTTTCCATTTCCATTACACAATACAAACACACACACACACACACACACACGGACCTCCGTGGTGTAACGGTTAATGTTACAGAACATGAGTCACCACGGGTCCGACTGGATTCGAACCCTGGGACAGGCAGTTCACGTTGTTCCCTGTCTATCGCTCCAGTTCATTCTGTTCCGTAGACGCCTTTCACCCTCCTGCATGATCAGGCCCTGAATACTCACACATTTTCACGCCACTCGAATTCACTCTTCCCCCTTTCCTAGTCCGCTCCAGTCCTGGCATATATATATATATATATATATACCCTCTTCATCAGCCTCTCTTCATTCATTCGCCTCTCATCACCACACCTCTCACTTATCCTATCATTCGTTACTTGAATAACATTCCTCACACCACATGTACTTATGTCCAATGCACCGAAACAACAACCCCCTATCCACAACCAGGCCCTACAGTCCTTTTCATGCTTTCTCCCGATCGCTTTACAAGACCTGGTTCAGTTCGCTGACAGCCTGTTACCCCTGTATACCACATCGTTCCGTTACCTCAATCCGTACACGCCTTTCACGCTCTTGCATGTTCAGGCAATGATCACTCAAAATGTCTTTCACTTCATTCTTTCGTCTTCAATTTGGTCTCCCCATTCTCCTTATATATATATATATATATATATATATATATATTGCATATGAACGCACACTTTCGTAGAACATAAACCTTCCAACAGCCAGGTATCGAACACGGGGCCCTATGCGTGGTAGGCCGGAGCGCTACACCTAGGCTATGATCGCCCTTAATAGGGAAATGACAATTCGCTTACGTGTAATCGAATACCCTTCGTCTCACACACATGAGCAACTGAGTCTAGATCGGTCAAATCTCATTAGGCTCACATAACCGGCAGATAGCATTTTACATAACCTAACTGTACAAATGCGGAGGTATATGAACACGAATATAGTGCATGTGAACGCACACTTTCATAAAACACAAACACTCCAATAGCCAGGGTTCGAACCCGGGACCTTATGCGTGTTAGGCTGAAACGCTGCAGCTAGGATATGATCGCTAATAATAGGGAAATGACCATTCGATTACGTGTAATCAAATATATATATTTTGTAATTTCTATCGTACATATTCGCCATTTCCCGCATTAGCGAGGTAGCGTTAAGAACAGAGGACTGAGTCTTAGAGGAAAAGATCCTCACTTGGTCCCCTTCTCTGTTCCTTCTTTTGGAAAAGTAAAAACAGGAGGGGAGGATTTCCAGCCTCTCACTCCCTCTCCTTTTAGTCGCCTTTTATGACACGCAGGGAATACAGGAAAAGTATTCTTTCTCCCCTATCCCCAGGGATAATATATACGAAGAAAGTAACAATTATAAACACAACGAAAATGCATTGAGGAAAAGTGAAAAAGTGAATTAATTGTGTAATTAGCTAAAGAAATTAAACCAATTGCTTTGGTAATTCAACAAATGGCGTCACGCATTGTGCAGAGCAATGTCTGTGCTGGGTCAGCAAAGATAGCTTGTATCGCCCGGTTGGGCATAAAGCTGAAATCTGTCACAATGCCAGTTAGTCATACCTCGCTTTCCCACAGTTTGGGAACCACTGTACTAGGAGAAAATAAGGTTAACGTGTTGTGCTCACCTCAATAAAAATCTAGGATAACGAAGAAAGAGTCGTATGTGAGTTAACTGTTTTCAAATGTTATATGTGAGACGGAAAGACTGTACGTTTATGGACTGAAAGCCAGCAGCAAACGTGTGGGTGAGGCAGAATGTAAAATAGCAGCCACATAGGCCAGAAGAGTACAATTTGACAGCTGGCGAATGTTGGCTTACTGCGCAGCTTACACTAACTTTCCCAAGAGACTGAGGAAAGGAGAGACGAATGAAGAGGCGGAGGGTGAAGGAAGGGAGGAGGCAGACAGAGGAGGAGAGCAATTTGGTGGGTGTTAACGAGACATGTGATCTGTCTCTTGTGCTGGCAATCTTCACCCTCATTAATGTAACGAAGTTCATGTTATAATGAGATGTTTCGGGGATATAGGAGTGAGACCTGAAAGATGGTGTGGTGGGTATGGGAGTGAGACCTGAAAGATGGTATCAGGGGTATAGCAATGATAACTCAAAGATGGTGTTCGGGATAAAACAGTTAGGCTTCAATGATGTTCGGGTTATTGCAGTGAGACCTCAAAGATGGCGTTCGGGTTATAGCAGTGAGATTTACAAAGATGGTGTCTCGGGTACAACAGCAAGACCTCAAAGATGATGTTCGGTTATAGAATTCAGACTTCAAAGGTGGTGTTTTCAGTGTATAGGAGTGACGCCTCAAAGATGGTGTTCTGGGGCATAGCTGGGTTTATAGCAGTCATTATCAATTACACTGTCGATCAATACAAAACAGTAACCATGCACGTCAGGCTTGTTTCCAACCACGTCACACCCTCTACTGTCTTACCAAGCTTGGCGTCACTGGACGATGAATAAAGTAGGAAGGAAAACGTCAGCTATTGTCTCTATATTCTTTGTCGACTCAAGACATTTTGACTCCCTGCATCTGATTTTCAAGATTACCAACACAATTTTCATTCTTTCCAAAGTCTCACAACAGTAATTAGAAAGGAAGTAAAAGGCCTCTCTGAAGCATTCAAACGAGTTCAGATAAGCGCATTTTTTCTTTTTCTTTAAGTTGAAGGCTCCGGTCACGGACAAAAGTCCACATCAAGGCCGTGCCTTAATTGAAATATAGAGAGAACTATGAAACGGAAAAAGAAAAGACAAGGGAAAATATTTACGAATCTTTGAGAAAGTGAAAGACCAGTCCTCAGAAATGTGCCAGGTCATAGTTCCTGGAAAGACATGAGAAGGTTAAGACTTCCATAGCTTTGACGTGTAGGGAAAGAAGCAGGTATCCAAACGGCCCAATGAAATGTGTCAAGTAAAACATGCAAATGTATATACTAATAAGATCAGCAGATGAACAGATGTTATAACTGCAAAACTAATGCTAGGCTATTGATACCATTGGCGCTCTGGCCTATTTGGAGACGTTAATCATGGTACCAAAGATCTGGACACAAACTAGATCACTGTGTCTTAGAATGTGAAAAATTTATCATTTCAAGGATAGCGTAAACAAGCTCTACAAGAAATGATACAACACCTTATTGTCAATAACAAGATACCTAAAATTTTAAGATTGTATCCACATTTTGCCTCTCGCTGGTAAAGCTTACCATATGAAACACTACCTAATGTATCATCAAATGCAGATTATGTAATGAACCAGTTTTGTAAAAAAAGTTATGTAATATTACCCTACTGGGGTCTGACAAAAGTGTGACATCTGTAATTCTTTTGAGCCAATGGTGACAGGAAAAGCACGGGGTGTACCGGTACAAATGAAATTAAATCAAATCTGAGTTTTGCGAAATAAGCGACCTCCCGTAACGTATTAGATATCTAACGTAATTCGGTGCAAAATTTCTGACATTGCAAAATAAATGGCCATCATTTGCATGCTCAATGAGGACTTAGTATCGCTAGTGACATTTACTGTTATATATAATGCCAAATAGACCTATCCCTTACACAGTGTGTGTAGTTAGTCGACGTGAGTATAAGTAAAACGCTTTTAAAGATCAACAGAACTTATGAAAAATCTGAATTTTTAGTCGAAATATATAAAATGAAATGCCATCATCATGTAGTTGCAAGGACTTGCCATATCATACGTTATTATTCAAAAAATGTTCACCTTAACAAATGAACTGTACCTTTATGAAATATACTCATGTCTAGTATCTTTCTCGAAACTAAAAGATAAGATTAAGGGAAGCAAGGACAATAGAAGGGAGATGAGATTATAAAAGAAATTGAATTCCCTGCTGTCAACGACCTACCACACTCAAAGACAATTCGACCTTTTGCAGAGTATCATGGAGTCTTAATTTTAAAGTGAACTGTGGGGTTTATTTTAATGCTCCAGTCCATTACGGAGGCTGCCTTGGGTGATACTGCATGCCACGTCTACTTGAACTTGATAGATACAATACCAATTCCACTATACCATCTCCCTATTGTCGACACAGCTACTGTCCTCCTCCTGTCAACGCCACAACCTTCCCCTTACTGTCAACATCACTAGCTTTACCCTACTGTCAGCACCACTACTTTCCCCGTCCTCTCAACACCACTACCTTCACCCTACAGTCAACGCTGCTATCTTCCTTTACTGTCAGCACCACTACCCTCCCCCCAATTGTTAGCATCGATGTATATTCTCCCAACAGTGAACACCACTAATGCTCTCCTTCTACAGTCAACACCACTAGCTCCTCCCCCTACGAACAACATCACTACATTTCCCTTACTGTCAATACTGCTACCTCTTCCCCTGCTTACGACATCACTACATTTCCTTTATTGCCCATAAGTAGACCTTTCCCCCCACTATCAACACCACTAGAACTTTCCTCTTCTGTCAACATCAATGCATTCTCCTTACTCTCAACACCACTACCTCCCCCTCATTACTTTTAACGCCACTAGCTCTTCCCCTGCTCTCAACATCACTACGTTCTCCTCACTGTCAGCACCTTCCCCTTATTGTCAACACCAATATACCTTTTCCCAGCACTCAGCACCATCTTACGTTCCCCGTATTGTCAACACCTCTATCTTCCCCTTACTATTCAACATTCACCTCCCCCCTACTGTCAGCACCAATATCTTCCCCCTGCTCTCAACACCACTATACTGTCCTCCAAACGTCATCATCACTCTATCTTCTCCTGTCTTCAATACCTCCCCCTCCTGTCAACGCCCCCTACCGTCGCATATCGTCAGCACCAATATCTACCTACCCTTAACTCTCAACACCACTATACATTCTCCCGACTGTTAGCACCACCCTTGCTCTCAACACCGCTGTTACTTCCCCTACTGTCAACACCACTACCTCTCCCTACCGTCAACGTCACTACCTTCCCAACGCTGTCAGCGCCATTACTTTCCCCCTACTGTCAAGACCATTACCTTCCTCCTACTGTCAACACCACCACCTTCTCCTTGTTTTCAACACCATTACATTCCGCTACTGTCATCACCTTTCCCCTATAGTCAACATTTTTGCATTCTCCCTACTGTCAGGACCTCTTCTTCTACAATGTCACTACCTTCCTCATACTGTCAGCACCACTACCTTCCCTAACTGTAATAACCACTATCTCCCACTACTGTCAACACCACTATGCTTTCCCCCTACTGATAACACCTGATCCTTCCCCCTACTGTCATCACCAATCCTTTCGCCCTACTGTCAACACGACTATAACTTCTAACTGTCACCACCACTATAGCTTCCCCCTGCTGTCAATACCACCAGCTGTTCCCCTACTGTCAAAACCTCTATACCTTCCCCCTACTGTCAGCATCACTATACCTTTCCTTCCTTCTGTCAACACCACGACATTCCCCCTGTCACCACTACTATAACTTCCCTATACTATCAACACCACTACTTCTTTTCGTACTGTCAACATCACTACCTTTCCACTGTTGTCAACACCACTATGATTTCTCCCGGCTGTCATCACCATTACCTTCCTCCAACTGTCAACATCACTAAATCTTCTCCCAACTATCAACAACATCACTATACCTTCCCCCTAATATCACCACCAGTAGCTGTTCCCCCAACAATCAACAATTTTACATCTTTGCACCAACACCAACACCATCACCAACAGCAGCACCACCGCTACCACACTCATCACTACCACCACCACTAACCACATCACCACCACTATCACTACCACCACCACCCTCAGAATCACCACCACACTACCCTCACCACAACCCTCACCAACACGAATACTACTCCTACCAACATCAACACCATCTCTACCACCACTCTCACCACTACCACCTATATCACCATCACCGTCAGCACTACCACAATCACCAGCACCCTCACATTAGATATCACCCTCATCACCACCACCACCACTACCTCCGTCAACACCATCACCACTACTCTCATCACCACCATCACTACCACTCCCACCAACATCCTCGCTACTATCACAAACACCACCACCACAACCACCCTCATCACCACCATAACCTCATCACAACCCTTACCATCACCATCACTAACACCACCATAACCACCACCACCACCACCTTCATCAACACAACCACCATCCTCATTACCACCACCACCCTCACCATCACCACCAAAGCCACCACCCTCACCACCATTACTAACACCACCACCCTCACCACCATTACTATCACCACCACCCTCACCACCATTACTATCACCACCACCCTCACCACCATTACTATCACCACCACCCTCACCACCATCACTATCACCACCACCCTCACCACCATCACTATCACCACCACCCTCACCACCATTACTATCACCACCACCCTCACCACCATTACTATCACCACCACCCTCACCACCATCACTATCACCACCACCCTCACCACCATCACTATCACCACCACCCTCACCACCATTACTATCACCACCACCCTCACCACCATTACTATCACCACCACCCTCACCAC
>JAYMFT010389705.1:0-19804 GCA_038088735.1 Panulirus argus
GAATACCTGGTTTAAAAAGAGGGATATTCACAAATATACTTATGTGAGTAGAAGAGATGGTCAACGGGCAGTATTAGTTTGTGTTCTGGCTCTTAACTTTGAAAGTTTATTCCCTAAAAAAGAGATGCTTCAGCTTAGTTCTAAAGGTAAACACTAACTCTGTAGCACTCAGACTGACAGACTTTAAATTTACCATATCAATAACTGACTTTAAAAGTTTGTTTAAACGAAGGTTAAAAATCTATAGTTTCTATTTAAAAGTTCAAAGCCTTTAAGAACTACAAGATGGGAGCATTTGTGCAAACTGGTAAAGGAGAAAATGGAAAACTTAACAAGTATTTGGAATGAAGATCAAAACCATACAAGAATTCCTCTAAGTACAGCATGACTTCATGGGGAAGCCAGCAATGTTTTTGAAGGTTATATAAAGAGTGGATCATACACTACCACTGAATACTCTAAAGCAAGTTCTGGCTGGTTTGAACATTTGAAGGGCTAATTTACATACACACACTGCACAGCACCAACAAGGATGACAGTGATGAGACATGTAGAGATATGCTCTGCAGTCCTCTTCCAACAATAAACCCCAAAAAACCCATAAAAAAAGTATCATTCAATACAAGTATGCTATAGTCAGTGTCTAGGAGGGACCTACATACAGCCCTAAATCAAAGGATATGTCTACACATGCAACATATAAGCCCAAGAGCTACTTATCGCAGACTTACAATTCTTAAACCAAATGATAACTAATGAAAACTTACCAAAATCTGTGATATGACAGGCAAGCAGAGAAGCTTCAGTTACTCTTACCTTCACTTCTGTTTTTCTTCTTGTCTTCCTTCTACCTTACAGAGACTCTGCACCTGGCATCCATGACTTTCTAAGTGCTCCACACTCTCATACAGTATTTATTGGAGTGCATGTATGGTATTTTTGTGTGAATTTTCTCATGTTCTAATGTATGGTATCTATTTCTGGAGTTTTTGTACTAAAGTTTCAAAGCTCCCATGTATCCCAAAATTCCTAACCAGATGTACATCTCCCCCTTAATACTTGTGTTTCTATAGAAAAAATATGAGAAAAAATATGAATCACATAAAGTTTCCCCAAGCAAAAGAAATACCAGGGAACATAATCCTTTGTTTGTCAAGGACCATGTGTACAGAATTTTGCAAAAGTAACAGCAAAACAAAATATGAAGGAAGACTACAAAATTATTTCAAGTTTTAATAAACAAAATTTAAAGTTGTTACAAATGGAACCATACTTCTGAAGAGGAAGCGTTCAATGAAGATAACCACAAGGAAGAGCATTATCTTCAATACTTTTCATAATAATGATATCACACACTGACAGAGAGGTACATCAAAGCCATAAGTGTTTCTCATGACACAAGAGGAATGAAAACAGTAGGACCAGGAAAATAATAAAAATAAATGCAAAATGAACTGAAAATAATTTACAAATGGGGAGAGGAGAATCTGAGAGAATAAAATGAAGTTATTTTGAGAATTGGGTGGATTTCTGAGGCATCTACAGCTCTAGAGAAAGCAAATGATAGGAGTGATAGAGATGCCTTGTGGGAGGTCTTAAAAAATATAAAGTGTGGGAAAAAAATCTGCTTGAAACAGTGAAAAGTTTTTATCAAAGATGTAAGGCATATGTACAAGTTGGGAGAGGGAAGAGGGAATGGTTCCAAGTGAAGGCTGGTCTGCAGCAGGGGTGTGTGAAGTCACCATGGCTGTTTAATTTGTTTATGGATGGGGTGGTAAGGGAAGTAAATGTGAGTCTTGGAGAGATGGGCGAGTATGAAGTGTGTTGGGAATGAGAGGGCCTGGGAAAATTTGGTTGTTGTTTGCTGATCAAGTAGCACTGATGGCATTTTCAAATAAGAAACTGCAGAAGTTGGTGACTGAATCTGGAAGGGTAGTGAAAGAAGGAATCCGAGAGTAAATGTGAATAAAAGCAAGGTTATTGGGTTTAGAAGAGTTGAGTTTCAGGTTATATGGGGCAAGTCTGAATGGAGAAAAACTGAAAGGAAGTGATGTGTTTTAGATACCTGGAGGTGGACATGGCAGTGAATGGAAACATGGAAGCAGAAATGAGTCACTGGGAGTGCAAGAGAGTAAAGGCTCTATGAACACTGAAGAAAGTGCTGATAACCACAAGGAAAATGAAACACGATAAGTTCCCAAGTGCACTTCCTTGTAACGATCACATCGACAGGGGAGTTACAAGAATGAGAGAGAGAACACAGAACAGTCAGTTGATATACAAGGAGGAGACATACCTAAAATGCCATTGGTAAATATCTGGTAACGCTTGTTTACCAATGGAGTCTTAGCTACATCTCTTCCTTGTATATCAACTGACTGTTCTACATCTTCTATCTCATTCCTGTATCTCCCCTGACAATAAGATCATTAAACGAAAGTGCACTCGGGAACTTAACACATTTCATTTTCCTCATGGTTATCAGCATATACTAGATTACATGCACTACTGTGACCTCTTACAACTGAAAAAGTGTGTGTGTGTGTGTGTGTGACAGAGAGAGAGAGAGAGAGAGAGAGAGAGAGAGAGAGAGAATGAATACAAGATATGGGCTTTGGCTGAAACTGTGTGGAGGAGGGTAGGTGTACTGGGAATGAAATACTTGAGGGCAACATGAGAAGTGGTTTGATCGACTAAGTAATGAAAGGGTAAGAGAGAGGTGTGGTAATAAAAAAGGTGTGGTTGAGAGAGCTAAAGAGGGCATGCTGAAATGGTTAAAACATATGGAGAGAATGAGTGAGGTACGGTTAAAAAAGAGGATATTTTTCTTTTTACACATATTCATTATTTCCTGCATTGGTGAGGTACTGTCAAGAAGAAAGGACTAAGCCCCCTTCTCTGTTCCTTCCTTTGGAAAAGTAAAAACTGGTGGGGAGGATTTCAAGCCCCCCACACCCACCCCTTTTAGTCACCTTCTACGACACACAGGGTATATGTGGGAAGTATTCTTCCTCCCCTATCCCCAGATGATATACAAGTCAGAACAGGAGGGAACAAGATGAACAGGGAGACCACATTGGAGATGGAAGGATAGAACGAAAAAGACTTTGATTGACTGGGGCCTGAACATGCAGGAGGGTGAAAAGCTTCCATGGGATAAGAACAAATTGGAACAATTGGACTGAACTGAACCAGGGCATGTGAAATGTTTGGGGGTAAACCATGGAAAGGTCTGTGGGCCCTGGCTGAGGATAGAGAGTTGTGGTTTCAGTGCATTATACATAACATCAAGGGAATGGATATGAGCAAAGGCCTTTCTTCATCTGTTCCTGGTGCTACCTCGCTAATGCAGAAAACAGCAATCAAGTATGAAAAAAATCAATAAATCATGAAGTAATAAAAAACAATTTTGGAAACTCCCTACAAAGGCCCAACAATAAACACAAAAAGTTAAGAAAACATCAAAGATCTAAAAAATTTCCATAAATAAGATCTTTAAATTCAATGAACTCTTTGTAAACATTGTATTATCAAGCCAAATAAGTGGTATGATACTGAGAACTTCCACAGTGAGTAACAAAAAGTCAATGATAAAAATGTTTAAAGTATAACAAAACTGAACTTTGCTGCATCATTCAGTCACAAATCAAACATTTTGAAACAAAAAAGTTAGAGAATTCATATCTACTTTACAAGCAAGATCAAAGGATTGCAACATAAATACTATACCAAAAGACTACAGGAACTCAGACTCTTTAGCTTAAAAAGAGAAAGATACATAATAATCCATGCATGGCAGCAAACTGAGGGTATTACAAATAATATAGTGGATCTGAAAGCATCTCAATAAGGAAAAAAACAAAAGTATCAAGGTTGCAATAATACTTTTGAATAGAAGCAGTGCACACTTTACGTGGGATCACTATATGCGATTTGCTATTATGCAAGGAATCTATCTATAAAAGTCTCTTTTCATGGGGTCAAAATTCGCTTTTTATACAAGTGTTTGCAATAGATAATGCACTAAAACTTCAGTGAGAGTTGGCTGGTGGTGTAAGCATGGGTCCTGGGTGGAAACCACCATATTCCCACAAGCAGGTCTGTCTTTCAATTCACACCATTGTGAGCAGATATGTGCTACTTGTGCAATTTTGATATAACTGTTAATGTGATTTTTCTGCAAACTCCTGTATTTACATTTGTTAACATGGCATCCAAACATCCAGCAACATCTTCTCCAATCCCAGAACCAGCATTTACATGAAAGAGACCCTCTCTAACCTTAGAAATAAAGCTAAAGCTAGAAATCTTACAATGCTGGTGAGGGAGCGTCAGCATGGTGAAAAACGCAGTGGTTGGAGTAAGCTTAGGTCCTGGATGAAGTGCGCCACATTCCCACCATTGATTAAGTCTCACAGTTACCACAGTTATGTGATGAACTGTGCTACCTATGCGATTCGGGTATCCCTGCTAGGGTGAGTTCCCTGCAACCCACAGTGTTTGTGCTTGTTTATACTACATCCACATGTCCAGTGACATCTCCTAACCCAGAACCAGCAATTTAACATAACAGAACCTCTCTGACCTTTGAAACAAAGCTAGAAATCTTACAACCCACTGATGCTAGTGAGGGAGCATCAGCCCTTGGGCATGCAAACAACCTTGGGTGAATCTACAATCTACTTCATAAAGTAAAATGCAAGGAAAATTTGAAATGCTGTAGTCAACTTTACTCCACTGACTGTCAAGGTAACCTCACAGGTTTGAAATCCACTTATGGAGAAGATGGAGAAAATGTTCTCGTTATACACTGACCATGAGACAAAATAGAAAAGTAACCTTAATAACCTTTAGCTAGGGTCTAAATTACTGAAGATTTATGAGCACTGATGTACAGAAAACAATGTAGCTGAGCCAGAGCCATTTCAAGATGTAAAAGATGGCATTATCTGGATAACTTTGACATCTGAAGCCACATAACATGAAAACTAACTGGAAAATCCGCCAGAGCTTATCATAAGCTGTTGTATGCAAACCTTTCTTTTAAAATATTTATTCATTTGCTATAGGTGAATTCTCTATGTGCAGGGTTTTCACAGAACATATCCCCTGCATAGAGAAAGGGATGGGTGTGTAACTTTTTATCCTATACTTGTTCACCGTTTCCCACATTAGTGCCAGGAACACATAGAAAAGGCCTCATTCACTCACATAAATTCTAACTCTCACATGTAATGAACCAAAACCACAGCCCCAGATCTACAACCAGGCCCCACACACCCCTCCATGGTTTTCCCTGACCTTATCATATTCCCTGGTTCAGTCCACTTACAGCATGTCACCTCTTGTGTAGCACATTGCTCCTATTCACTATATCTCGTAAATGCCTTATATCCTCAAGCATATTCAGGCCCCAAACACTCAAAACCTTTTGCATTCCATCCTTCATTCTCCCACTTTTCTTTGTCCAATCCACTTCTGACATACATGTCCAAACCATTTCAACACAACTTATTCAACTCTCACAACAATACTCTTCTCATTACATGTCTCTTTTACTCTACCATTTTGTAATCAACCCTCCTGACACCACATATTGTCCTTAAACATTTAATTTCTAATACATTCACGCTCTTCCATACATTTTCATCTAAGGTATGCATCATGCATCAACATACCTCCAAAAGTTTCTACTTTGCATGCCTATTAATTAGTAAATAATTCAATAGTACCTGCTTTCCATCAACCCTAGTTACCCATAAATACTTACTAATGTCTATCTATTTAAACCAGGTATTTCTAATCTCGTCCTTTTCCGTCAAAGAACTCCACAAGCAATTCATCATTTTCATTCACAACACTATGTACCCAATGAACTTTAATTTACCTAAACTGCCACAATACCCACTCTCACATGCAAATCACAAATCACTGATATTTGATCCTTTGCATCAAAATTGTTGAAACACTCACTCAGCTCCTCCCAAAACAGAGCCAGAAAAAAAGATGGAAAGATTACTCAGTGTAATACTTGGAAAACGACGACACATACATGGAATAACTACAGAGGCTATTTAGAGAAAACTTGATTTTCTGTTTCAGTAAGTCCCAGATGAACAAAGAACTGACAATTAAGTAATGTGCATGACACAAGAGAGACTATCACATATCAAGCAAGAGGTGAAGTGTATGCTAAGCCCTGCCCTTCTGTTAAAATCTCATAATAAGTATTCATAAGTAAGTACTCCCCTTGTTCAATTTACCCTCACCTTATGCCACTCATTTTTAGAAGATTTTCAAATACGATAATGAAGACAAGTGAAGAGTTCTTCAGGAGATGCAAGGACAGAAAAACTAGGAGACAACATTATATTAAGCAAGAACTTATTAAAAATCTGAAGTACTTTTATGCTGCAACAGTGGTGAATTTATAGAGTAAAAAAACTGAAAATATGGTTCATGCAGACAGTATACACAAATTATTGAAACTGTATAAGGAAAATCTTCTATTGGTGGGGCCACACAAGTGTAAAACTCTCTCTCTGTGCAGTTCAAATAGCAATTAAAGGCTAATCAGCCATTCTGTCTAAAGGATACTAAGTGGGTTGGGGGTTACATTCATTCAGAGCCCATAAATATTAAGAGGCAGCTTGGGTATGGTAGTGGCTATAAATGGCAAGGGGGAGCTCAGCTCAACACCATCCCCAAACATGAAACAGCAAAAATATGTCCCAATCCTGGCTATCTGGAGTGAAAGGCAAACTGTGTACGAAAGAAAATGAGGAAATTAATCACAGCTCCCAGTGTGTGTAAACCTGCCCCTTAAAGGTAGAAAGATTATTGAAAGAGGTGAAGATGAATGAAAAAAAATTTCCACTGCTTTACTGATCAAGGTATGAATGAGCTATCCTAATAATTTTCGTGTGGCTGGCCTCCACACTAACACTCAAGTAAGCAACACCCAGACACGAGTCATGGGTCCAGGCATTAGTGGCTGGGACATGTACTGACAGCTTATTGGAGTAGTCGCCAAAATAATGCCTGGTGAACAGAGAGAGGGCAGCAACATCATGGATGACATAGTGGGATGACTGAAAGTGATGCCCGGAGAATTAATATGATGGAATGTGGTGTCAATTTTTTTAAATAGTAGTGTCATGGGTTTAAATGGCGAGGACACTATAACTATAACCTGAAGTGTGGAATAATTTTTGATGTAATATGCTGTTCAAGGTAGCCAAGATCATGACTGAAGACTGTAGTATCATCACCTCAGTCTATTCAAAGAAAAGTCTCTAAACACTCATAGTACATTTTCTTTGCATAACCAGAGGCTAAAACACTTACAAAACTGCTCAAAGTACTATAAGAATGACACTTGCTAAATTTCTAATGATCAATTGCAAAGTACAATGTTTTCTACTGTGTTGGGAGCAAGTCCACAGCAGGTATATATACTGCATAGACAGTATTGAAATGGCCATTAAGCAATAATGATAAATCTACTTATATAGCTGGATAAAGGAATATAGGTGGGCTAAGTGAAGTGGAAGAAACACAGAGGTTACAGGAGCAAACATCTAAGGAGTAGAAGGCTCCACAGAATTTCTTAAGTAGTAAGCATGGGTCATCCAAATTCATGATAATCACAAAACCATTGGTAAATGTAAACTTTTACCACAACCAAACTTAACAATTCCTGACATGCAACCAATACAACAAACACATCTAACATAGGAGCATAAGCCAAGATAACTATTGTATCAAAGATCCCCCTCAAAACGAACGTGATATTCCTTTAAAATTCAACAGCATAAACCTTCGTTCTAACACTTCAACATATGAAAAGAAATTTCATGTTTTCACCAGTACATAAATAAGTTCACTCCAGATGTGTATACCTGTTCTACACAAAAAGTAAAACTACTCACCCTTGCTTGCTGATTTCTCCTCCTTCAAAACAGAAGTTACGCACTGAGAGTTCGAAAGAGGTAGAGAGCGGCGGGTACAGCTGTTAAGCATGTTCTCCACCTGAAGTTATGTAGGGGTAGAAAGTATCTGTCAATAAATGGCAACAGTCTTCCCTGGACTTAAAATTTTACACAATCATACGAAATTCTCACTACATTTCAACCATAACATTTAGAAAATCACATATAGCAGAAATGTTGAAAGCATGTCAGTCTGCCTTAACTTGTTTAATGATACTATTGTAACACAAAATGCTGTATAAGTTTATATCTTGTGGTAAACCAGAACACTTTTCTGCCATCTGTCCAGTCTTCTTCTAAAGATTTCAAGTCACTCCATCCTTATTTATAAATTTTTTGGAGTAAAACTCTGAAAAGTCTCCATCTATCTTACAAGGCTCTCGAATACTTGTTTCATGGCTTTTTGATATATTTTATGAAACATCTGCAATCTAATTATTTTGTTTCTTCCACAATGTCAAGAAGCCACATTTTTTGTCTTTTACATCTACTTCCATGATTAATCCTAAAGTAGAATCTAAAATAAGCTGCAGATAGTAAGGAGCCACCAACCAGGGAGGTATATTCCCAGTACTACCTGCCTGAGTATCAGGAGGGTTAGTGATGGTTGTCAACTTATATTCCTCTGACCCAGGTAACCGTCTTTTCTTTCTGTTTCACCCACATGTGGACTGCTGGCATTCTGTGCATAAAACATACAATCTCTCCTTATCACACATAACAAATGACAACACTTAACCAGATAGAAGCTGGTAGGCAGCCAATGATCAGGAAGGTATATTACTGGCAATACCCGCCTGGGTATCGGGAGGGTTAGTGATGGTTGTATGGTGAGCCAGCACTTCAGTAGTTGTCAAGTTGCACTCCTCTGACCCAGCTAGCTATCTTTTCTTTCTGCCCCATCCACACTTGGACAGATAGCATTTTGTTCACAAACATACATCATCATCTTGTTACACATACTTGACTTATTCTTTATAACTCTAGATCTTCCTGTGGTGAGCAATATGCACTAGCTCTGCCTTTTGGCAAAATGGAAGGAGCAATAAATAGAAGTAGTTGGTTTGAACATTAGACAAGAGCATTAAGTATAAATAATAGGTAAGAGCACTGGCTAAAAGCAACAGGTAGAAGAAGTTGGTTGGAACATTAGGTAGTAGTAGTTGGGAGGAACATTAAGTAAAATCCTCTGAAAATACATTAGAGCTGCCCTTGGTCTGTGGCCCGTTAAGGATGAGGCACTAAAGGCTAAAAAGCAGCACTGGAGTTCAACAGTTATGGAGATTCTTTTGTCATGGCCACCCCCTTTAGGGAGTTCCCAAAGGGAACAGGCTTCAGAGGCAGAGAGAGATGAACAGGTAGACTTACACAATTCATTCTCCATAACTCTACATTTTCCTATGCTACGTGCTACCTCTGTCTCTTGGTAAAATGGTACGAGCAATAGACAGAACTTGTAGGAAGAAACATTAGGCAGGAGCATTTGGTAGAAACATTAGGAAGAAGTAGAAGTAGCAGGTTGAAACATTACCAGACATATTAGGCAGTAGCAGTCATTAAGAACATTAGGTAGGAGCCTCTGGAAACACAGTATTAGACTTCACCTTCATCCAATAGCCTTTTAAGGGTGATGCACTAAAGGCTAAGAAGTGGCACTAGAGTTCATTCATAGAGACTCTTTTGTCCTGGCCATCCTCGTGAGGGAGTTCCCAGAGAGAATGGGCATCAGAGATATAGACTGACACACGGATAGCATCAAACACAGAATAAAAGTTGATACTTCTTATAGCTCTTGATGACAAACAATCAATTCCATTTAACCCTTACAAGACCACATCCATCTTGCACAACTTTCCCTATGAGTACTGTATTCATATTCATACAGGTTGCCTCTTCCCACCCTCATTTAAATCAGAAGGCAAGCTTATCTGGTATTCAGAGTTGCCTTATATCAAAGACAACTCTAAATTAACACCAGAAAAAAATCAATTGCAAGTTGCCCATACAACTCATTGGGTTAATATGTCTGACCCTATGGGGACTCTAGCTGTACCTATACAGGTTGCCCTTTCACACATAAATTGCAAGGTGCAATTTCTGGTGTATAGCCATGCTTTAAGTTACAAGCAACAACAAATAGCACCAGTCCTAGAGCAAAAGTTACCTGTATAACATGATGGGAAAGGTATTAACTTTGGCCTGTATGCCAATTTCAAATCTTTGTAGAGCAACAATTATAATTAAACAGCAAACATATATGGTGGGTAGCACCTCTTAAGCAGCCACTGACCAGGGAAGTAGATTACCAATAATACCCGCCTGGGTATCGGGAGGGTTACTGACAGCCGCATAGTGACCCAGCACTTCAGTGCGTGTTAAGTTGCAGCTGTTTTTTCTTTCTGCCTCACTCACACGTGTACTGCTAGCATTCTGTCCACAAACATACTATCTCTCCTAGTTTTATGTAACAATTGAAAACACTTAACTCTCACAATTCATTCTTTGTGCCTATTGATTTTCCTACAGTGAGCGTTATGCGCTGGCCCTACCTTTTGGCAAAATGGAAGGCGCAACAAATAGAAGTAGTAGGTAGAAACATCAGAGAGGAGCAAAAGGTAGAAACATTAGGCAGAAGATGTAGGTAGGAACATTAGCTGGGAGCATTAGCTTGTTTAATATTCCTACCTACTACTTCTATATATTGCTCCTACCATTTTGCCAAAAGGCAAGGCTAATGCACTGCACTCTTCACAGAAAAATCTAGTGTTAGGAAGAATGAGTTGTGTTAATTAAGTGTTGTCAAGTGTTACAAGTGACAAGGAGAGTTGTATGTTTGTGGACAGAATGCCAGCAGTCCACATGTGGGTGAGGTAGAAAGAAAAGACAGCTACCTGAGTGAAAGGAGTGAACTTGAAAACCATTAATGTGCTGGCTCACTCTGCAGCCATGATGATATGAAAGGGATGTTCCTTACCTCACTCTCTACACCTATTCTAATAAGATTTTAATTTAATTTGGATGTGTTTTATAAACGAGTTCCCCATAGAATGATGGCCTTTAGAGCTATTATATTCATTTTATTCTATACCTCTGATGCCCATTTCCTTCAGGAACTCACTCAATAGGGTAGCAACAGCAAAAGTCTCCATAACAGAGCTATGTTTAGCAACAGCTACATCTGAGAATTTGGGTAGAAATCCACAGAATGACACTATACAGTATAAATTCACTGAATGACACTAAATTTTCACAACAATAACATATGAAGAAATCATTTTTTTCTAAATATAGTGTTTTCAATTAGTAAAGAAACATTCATGGCTATTGTATGGTTTTTCAGTTGTAATGCCTTTTACAATGACATCAAAGCCAATCAACATTGAACTCTTATTGTCTTCCAGCCAATGATTGTCAGTTTGAAAGGAACATCCAAGTTTTCATATTCTTTATGTGCCATAAAAATGAGATCTACCAAATTTGATAATGTTAAAATAAGTAATATGTTGGATAAACAATAAACAAACACAAGTATCATATACTGAAATGGATAAACTTACTCTGGAAGGCTTGACAAACCATACATTCCACCCCATCATACTGTATCACAACCAACGTCAATCCCTCATCACCAGCATTCTCACTAAGAATCATCAAACATCATCTGAATTACCAGTGAAATGAAAACAGCAGCTGTACTACAGAGACTAATCCTCATCATTATACTGGTATACTGGTGGTAAGCTGCTTTGGGTATTGTCCATTCATGAGAATCAGAATGGAGTGTTAATCATTCATACAACTACACTCCACTTTAAAGACAGATTGCTGGAACTTCATTCCATCATTCTGCAAAGACCTCATATATTCATCACCCAACCCATCTTCTCACTAACAAATGCATTACATATCTATTAAACATGTTACTGATACCTAATTCATTCAAAACTGTTGAAATTATAGTAATACACACAAACACACACACATGCTGTTACATGTGTGCAGATACACTATGTAAGCCTCTTAAAATACTGTTCAAGATGTAACTAGAGAAAGGGAGAGTACCATGAGGATGGAAAAGGGCAAATGTCATACATATCTTAAACAAAGAGATCCAGGAACAGGCAATGAACTACACACCATTCTCACTGATGAATGTGGTCAGTAAGGCACTAGGAAAGATAATTACAGAGCAAATGGATGACTTAATATAGATGAAAAATTGCCTAAGTGAGAAACAACAAAGATCTTAGGGTAAGAAGGTAATGTCTAACAAACCTTTAAATCTATACAAAAGAAGGAGCTCTGCCTTAGACAAAAGGGAAGGTTTAGTGGAATGTTTGTATCTGGACTGCCGGAAAGCATTTATTACTATTATGTATAGGAAGCTGATTACAATACTAGATCACCAAACAGGGATAAGGAGGATACTCCAACAGACAGAAAATTACCTAAGTAAAGGGGAAGAGAGGATGCACGTCATGAAAGGGAGTAGCTGGTAGGCAGCCAATGACCAGGGAGGTATACTGCCAGTACTACTTGCCTGGGTATCAAGAGGGTTAGTGACATCTGCTTAATGAGCCAGCACTTCAGTGGTTGTCAAGTTGCACCCCTCTGACTTAGGTAGCTTTCTTTTCTTTCTGCCTCACTAACAAGTGGACTACTGGCATTCTGTCCATAAACATACAATCTCTCCTTGTCATACAAAACACTTGACAACATTTAACTCACACAGCTCATTCTTCATAACTCTAGTTTTTCCTGCAGTGAGCACTATGCGCTAGCCCTGCCTTTTGGCAAAATGGTAGCAGCAGTAGATAGAAGTAGTGGGTAGAAACATTTAGGCAGGTGCATTAGGTAGAAATATTAGGTACAAGTAAGTACTTGGTAGGGGCATTAGATAGACATACTCAGTACGAACATCAGGTAGGAGCCTCAGTAAACACTGCGCTAGAGTTGCCCTCTGCCTGTGGCCTGTTAAGGGAGAGGCACTAAAGGCTAAGAAACAGCACTGGAGTTCACTTGTTATGGTGACTATTGCTGTGGCCACCTCTTTGAAGGAGTTCCAATTGGAACAGGTGTCAGAGATATAGATACATATAAAGAGGATGCATGTCAGAGTAACCTTCTCCAAACAAACTGAGGTGACCAGAAGAGTGCCATGTTGTTCTGTTCTGATTGATATAATGACCTGCCTGAAGGAAGAGACTTCTACCTTAAAATGTTTGCAGATGAAACAAAAGTCACAAGGGAAGTGAAAAGCAAGGAGGACTGCATTAACTTACAAGTGCACCTCAACAGAATCCAAAGTTGATATGATACATAGTTAATGTTCATCCCAAGCAAATTTAATGATGTTGGGACAAATTTAAAAGAAGGCCTCAACATGATTATCATTTTTTTTGGGGGGGGAAAAAAATCCATTTGTGAAAAGGACTTGGGGAGTCATTATTGTCCCTAACCTGTTGCCAGAATCCCATACTGAAGACTAATTAGAGAGAAAACTATATGCAGGCAAATATTACAATAGTTTTCAAGTATGGAGGCTAGGAAATATTTGAAGGAGTGCCAATTGGAATAGGCGTCAGATAGATACAGACAGCCAAAAACTAGATTATGCCTCTCAAATCTGGTCACTGCAAGAGGATTTATTTATACCCACCTTGAAAGAGATAAGAGAAAAGGGGTGCTTAGTTGGAGGTTGGTGATGAGGTATAGTGGCTAATGACAAGCCTGTTTGTGGATGATACTGTGTTGTTTGATGTGAGTGAAGAAGAGTTGCAGAAGGTTGTTATGTGTTTTTATATGATACATGCAAGCATAGGTAATTGAAGGCAAATGTAAAATAATGGTGTTTGGAAGGAAACAGAGTGATATAATAGATACTCCAAGCCCTATAAACTGAAATAAGAATGTGTACTGTGTTATACATATGGGGGATAAAAAGACTGGGAGCTATCTTGGGTAAGTTTGGTGATATAGAGACAGATAAAGGAGAGAGCCGTACAGGGGAGAAGAGTCACTGGGTCCCTTTATAGAACAACGAAGGGTTGAGGTGTAAATGGTGAAGTGAAGAAAGGATTAAGGGACAGCATAGTCCTCTTGACCCAGACCTATGTAGCCGAAAGATGGTCACAGGATAAGTCAAAGAGGTTAAAGCACAAGCTATTCAAACCTGCAATGAAAGAACATTCGCCAATTCTGTTACCTGTGGTCGACCGAGGCTAAACTTGATTCCTTTGTCCACTTCAGTATGAGTGATGTCAAAGTCTGCTCTATGGCAAGTAACTGTTTGTAATTCTATCCCATTCTCTTCTATTGGATCATCAGAACAGTTCCGACTCACCAAGCTTCTTAATGGCTCAACCTCTTCTTCAGTAGTTTCTCCTTCAGAAGCAACATCCTATTGGGTTCAATAAAGTAAATATCAGCATATGGTATCTAAAAGACTGGAAAAAATAAATAAAGCAATCCTACTTAGCTACAATCTTTCCTTAAATATAATGTGTACTAAACTCCATAGATAATACTACTTCACAATCATGTGCTGAATGCACATTCAATGTAACAAATCAAGTATTATGAAAAATAATCAATTAAGTATGGTATAAACTAAACTCACTCTCTCATTTAATTATCATCCACCAAACAAGACGTGCAGCATGCACTATGCACTTCCCCTGCCTTCTGGAAAAACACTGTTGTAAGCACTAGCACCATTTCAAAAACTGTGTGAGTAATCACCTACTTGTAAAGTATAGGGAGAAAATTCTACAATCATGGTGCCCAATCCCTTGAACTTTCTATACCTATGACAAGATTTTCTGCCATCATGCTGGGCTAAATCACACCACACACTAAATATGTTCACAAATAATGGGAGTACCTACCTACCATAAAGTACTTACAATGAGATTTTGCCATGATGGTAGGGCTAGCACATAACATTCACTGCATGTCTTCATCATTGAATAATGCTATTCTTCTCTGCTGCCTCCAACATTACATAATCATCTATTATGGATTCACCCACATGACAACTTTTCTTTCAAATGTTTCTGTAGTTGTTCCTTACATTTTTTTTTTTTTTTTAATTTCCTGCATAAACAAGGCTGCACCAAGAAAAGATGAAGAAATGATCTCATTTGCTCAAATCCACTCCAAGCTGTCATGCACAATGCAAAAAACTGAAGACTCCTATCCACAACCAGACCCCACAGACCTTTCCACGCTTTCCCCCAACTATTTAAGAAACCCTGAGTCAACCCATTGACAGAATATAGCCCCTTACATACCATATGCTCCAATTTCCTCTATCCTTTGCACAGCTCACACCTTCCTGCATGATCAGGCCCTAAAACATAGAGCTTCTCTCATTCCACCCTTCCATCTCCTCCTTGGTTTCTCCCTTTTCCTTGTTCCCTACACTTCCTACTTGTAAACCCTCTCAGTCAACCTCTCTATACATCCATACCATTTTAGCACACCCTCTTCAGCTCTCTCACACAAACTCCTCAATGTCTCACCTCTCTTTTACCTTATCCCTCCTCACATCACATATTGTCCAGAATCATTTCATGTCACTCATCCACTCTTCTTTAGATTCTTGTCTAAGGCCAATGCCTCATATCCATAAAGCACCATCAGGAGTACTATACAATCAAACAAAATCTTTGCCCTTAAAGACAGTGTCTTCCCTTCCACACATTCCTCAAAGCACCCAGGGCTTTTGCACCCTCACCTACCCTATGGCTCAACTCTGCTCCCATGGTTCCATTCGCTGCTAAACTCACTCCAAAGCATCTGATATGTTCTATTTACTTCCTCAAAAATCTCTCCACTCAACTTCACACTCCAAGTAAGCAGTCTCTCTCACTGTTAAACCACATAATTTTGCTTTTATTCATATTTATTCCAACCTTATCTTTTACACACTCCCCCAAGCTCACATAAAAGCTTCTGCAGTTTCTTGTTTATATCTGCCACTCACACCACATCATCAGTAAACAATAAGTGACACCTCCTAAGTCCCACTATCCCTAAACATTTTGAAAACCTATTCATCTCTCCAAAAAGACCCTTGCACTATTATACATGTGAAGAATAATTCCTGTATTGTATAACTCTTAATCATTTTCTGTTCACTATGGAATTTCATCATTTCAGTCAGCAGTGTTATTCATTTTCTCATCAAGCTTTTTGACTTTCATTTCTTGTACTGCTAATCTATCAATTTCCATGCTCTTCTTTTATTCATCCAATGCTTTCCATCTCTTGGTGCCTTTCATTTTGCACTATCTTTCTGTAGTGTATTTGCCCAATGATTTTATGAGAAGTGTTTAGGAAAGCAGTGATGTCATGTAAAAGAGATATGTGTGGCATGCAAAAGGTAGGAGATGGGCAAATCACAATGGGTTGTGAGTAGTAGGCTGAAAAAGTGCAGATCACAATGGGTTGTGAGTAGTAGGTTAAAAAGTAAAGTTGCTTGTGAAGAGAAAAGAGGCACAATTGAGCTGTACTTACTGGGAAGGAGTGCAAACGATTGGGGAATGTATTTGAGAAAGCAGCAAGAAGTCATGAGAAAGGTGCTAGAGTTGAAAATGAGGGCAAATGAGAGTTGGGGTGAGAGAGTATCATTGAACTTTGGGGAGAGTAAAAAGATGTTTTAGAAGGAGGTAAACATTGTGCAAAGGACAAGGGAACAAGTGGAAACTTTGGTGAAGGGGGAATAAGAGGAAGTGAAAACATGTGGTGATGAAATAAGATGGACTGAGTATTTTGAAAGATATTTAAAAATTCTTGATGTTAGAGTGGTAGATGTAGGGTGTTCTGGTCAGGGTGGTATGCGTAGTGAAAGAGTCATAGAGAGTGGTTTGCTGAAAACAGGTGGTGAAAGCCTTACATAAGATGAAATGTGGCAAGGCAGTGGGAGTGGATGGTACTGCTGTTCAACTTATTAAGGAAGGGGGTGATTGGTTGGTAAGGATTTCTAAATGTATGTATGGATCATGGTGAGGTGCCTGAAGATAGGTGAAATGCACTCATAGTGCCACTGTATAAAGGTAAGGGGAATAAAGGTGAGTGTTCAAACTATAAAAGTTTGAGTATAAATGTTAAGTTCTATGGCAGGGTTTTGACTGAGAGGGAGAAGGTATGTACAGAGCACCAGACTGGGGAGGAGCAGTATGGTTTCAGAAGGGGTAGGGGATGTGTGGATCAAGTGTTTCCTTCAAAGAATTTGTGTAAGAAATACTCTTCAAAAACAGATGGATTTGCAGGTGGCATTTACAGATCTAGAAAAGGAATATAACAGGGTTGATAGAGATGCTTTGGGGAAGGACTTATGAATATTTGGTGAGGAAGGAAAGATGCTGGTAGCAGTGAGAAGTATCTCCCAAGGATGTTACGCTTGTATACAAGTAAGAACAGAGGAGAGTGAATGGTTCCATGTGAATGTTGGTCTAAGGGATGGGTGTGTGATGTTTCCATAGCTGTTTAATTTGTTTATGGAAGTGTTGATGAAGAAAGTAAATGTGAGAGCCTTGGAGAGAGGGGCAAGTATGCAGTCTATAGGGGAAGAGAGGACCTGGTAAGTAAATAAGTTGTTGTTTGCTAATGATAAAGCACTGCTGGCATATTTGAGAGAGAAACTGCAGAAGTTGGTGACTGAGTTTGGGTGTGGGTGAAACGGGAAAGTTGGCAATGAATGTGAATAAAAGCAAGGTTACTGGGTTCAGCAGGGTTGAGGGACAGGTTAGTTGGGGCGCGAGTTTAAATGGAGAAAAATTGGTGGAAGTGAAGTGTTTAGATATCTGGAAATGAACATGGCAGAGAATGAAACCATGGAAGCAGATGTGAGTCATAGGGTGGGGGAGGGGGCAAAGGTTCTGGAAGCAATGATGAATGCGCGGAGAGAAAGTTATCTCGGCGGGCAAAATTGGGTATCTATGAAGTAATGGCAGTTCCCACAGTATCATATGGATGTGAGACATGGACTATAGATGGGGCTGTGCGGACAAGGGTGGATGTGTTGATAATGAAATGTTTGAAAGACAATATGTGGTGTAAGGTAGTTTGATCAAGTAAGTAAAGAAAGGTTATGAGAGATGTGTGGTAATAAAAAAATGAACTGAACCAGGGCTTGTGAAGCATCCAAGGTAAACCATAGAAAGTTCTGTGGGGCCTAGCTGAGAATAGGGAGCTGTGCTTTTGGTGTATTACACATGACAGCAAGAAAATGGATGTGAGTGGATGTGGCCTTTTTTCATTCGTTCCTGGCACTACCTTGATAATCAGCAAACAGCAGTCAAGTATGGAAAAAAAGTGGATTGTTTTATCAACACTACCATAACCAATTCACACTACATTACTCATACAGTAAGGTACATGTTAACTCATGCATCAGTCATCACACACGCTTGAACATCTATCTATCTATCAATACCTCTGACATATGTTCCCTTGGGTAACTCCCTTGAGGGGTTGGCCATGGCAAAAGTGTTTCCATAACTGGTGAACTCCAGTGCTGCTTTTTAGCCTTTTGTGCCTCATCCTTAGCAGGATACTGGTAGAGAGCAACTCTAGCACAGTGTTACATGAAGTTAGAACTTCGGTACATTTGT
Organism: Panulirus argus; assembly: GCA_038088735.1. Taxonomy (NCBI): domain Eukaryota; kingdom Metazoa; phylum Arthropoda; class Malacostraca; order Decapoda; family Palinuridae; genus Panulirus; species Panulirus argus. The sequence continues at coordinate 18,611 of JAYMFT010389705.1, forward strand.
TAACTCAGTTCGTACAGTATATAAGCAAGGTATTTGTTACACATCATAAACCATTTTATAAACAAATCCCTCATCTACAATACCTCCTCGCTTGTGCCAACATCAACCAATTTGCAAACACTTAAGTATTAGTCTCTACAAAACATCAAACAAACAAACATTTTGATACTGAATATTTAAGTTTCAGTGTTTCCTTTTATGAACCAGTAAACAAGATTAACAATTATCTTTTTTATTGTATTTGATATCATCTGTGGTTCTGTCTCATTTCAGGGAGAACTAGTAATGAGATTTTTGTACACTACCTTAAGCCTTGGCTATTTCAATGAATGGACTATGAATGGTGGAGGTTATTTTGTGAATAAAATTCGATAATGATAAAAATGTTTTGTTCATCCATTCTTTGTTGTGTTATATCAACTGGATGTTCCTTATGGTTTTCTTGTGGGCTTGTGCTGGCCAAGCATTTCAACCTCTTGGAAATGTTATTCGTGAAAGAGATGATCCAATTCCAGCCTAAAATGTCTGTCTCAACAATTCGATGGTTACACAGAATATATGGTGCATCCGACAACAAAAATCCTCGTACTGAAACTCAATGCCACTTCACAAGATCCTATAGACACCATTTTTAGTTTTTTTTTTCTTTCTTTTTTTTTCTTTACATTCTTAAAACATGAATCTAAATGTTTGCACTTAGCATAAATATCAGAGAATAAGAATCACTTAACAGAAAGTGACTTACCGACATAGAATCATCTATATCATTGCTACAATCTGGACCAATTCCCCCCGTAGCCCCACCCACTCCTTCTGGGGGGAATGTGTGTTCTGCAGTGCGGGGTGACTGTGCTAACAATCGGCTAAGATTATCCCCAACACCTTCATCACCAGAGCTCTCTTCTCCACCTTCACGATCTTCAGAACGGCGAGGATGTCTACAGCTAGAGCTCTCACTTGCAGTCTTTTGACGCCGATTCTTTTGAAAAAATAAAAAAAGGATCTTCAGAAAAAAAGCAAAATTTGATAGGCATATACCTGTTTATGTATACATACCATATCCTTCAAAATTATATGGTACCTAGTATCAACCAATACATAACATCCATCCATTGATAATCACCACATTTTGTGTTTATCTCTGTGTTAAAAAAAAAAAAAAAAAAAAAAAAAAAAAAAAAAAGAAGAAAAAAA
>JAYMFT010389716.1:0-19804 GCA_038088735.1 Panulirus argus
TGAAAAATGTGTGGAAGGAGAGAACATTATCTTGGAGAGCAAAAATGGGTATGTTTGAAGGAATGGTAGTTCCAACATTATTATATGGTTGCGAGGCATGGGCTATAGATAGAGTTGTACGGAGGAGGGTGGATGTGTTGGATATAAAATGTTTGAGCACAAAATGTGGTATGAGATGGTTTGATCGAGTAAGTAATTAAAGGGTAAGAGAGGTGTGTGGTAATAAAAAAGAATGTGGTTGAGAGAGCAGAAGAGGGTGTATTAAAACGGTATGGACATTTGGAGAGAAAGAAAGAGGAAAGGTTGACAAAAAGGATACATGTGTCAAAAGTGGAGGGAACAAGGAGAACAGGGAGACCAAAATGAAGATAGAAGAAAGGATTGAAAAAGATTTTGAGCGCTCTGGCCCTGAACATGCAGGAGGTTGAGAGGTGTGCACGGGATAGAGTGAATTGGAACGATGTGGTATACAGGGGTCGACGTGCTGTCAATGGACTGAATCAGGGCATGTGAAACGTCTGAAGTAAACCATGGAAAGGTCTGTGGGGCCTGGATGTGGATAGGGAGCTGTGGTTTTGGTGCATTACACACGACAACTTGCTAATGGATGTGAGTGAACGCGGCCTTTCTTCGTCTGTTCCTAGCGCTACCTCGAGAACGCAGGAAACGGTGATCACATACACACACACACACACAACCCCAGTACTCCTTATCCAGGGTCATATTCAGCTTCAAGGCTGTCCTATAAACAGCAGTAAGAACAAGTAGGTCTCCTTTGAAGCAAGAAGTTCTTTGACGAAACACCTGAAGCAGGCGGAGTTCGGTAACACAGACAGATACAAAAACGCACACAAGTATATATATACGATTATTCATAATTACCCCATTGTCAATTTCTAAGAAAGAGTCCTGGTCTTACCCAGGACTTTTTTATCTAAAGGCTTCTGCAGCCCAAGACTGCGCTACTTCCAGTAGCAGGAAAATATAAACTCCTCTGGAGTGAGAAGCTCTTTAACGAGACTGAATTCCCAGTGATACAGCCTCGCCAAAGTTCACTTTCCCCTTGCGGTGTAACCTCTTACAGGTGGAGCCCAGTAACACCCCCCCTCTCTCTCTCTCTCTCTCTCTCATATATATATATATATATATATATATATATATATATATATGAGAGAGAGAGAAAGATAACCAACTTACATTTTAGCACTCTATGATAAATTCTTTTCTACAAATCCAATTCAATTACTCAACGACTTCAGAGCCAATATGAGTGAGCAGATTAATCAGGTTAAAATGAGGCAGTCGCATTATGGCGCCGGTCCTGGGCGTCACTGCCAGGCGTGCGTCGGGTAGGCCCGCCCGTCCCGCCCTCTGTCTCCGGCTCATGACTGACACGCTCCCACACTCGCCCCTCCCAATATCTGTGCGACGGACGCTGAGCACTCGCCGGAATTATTTCCAAAATATATATATATCAGGCGGATCAGCCTATGGGAAATGAGGCACGTGTCCATAATGCTGTTGTTGTCGCTCTGGGATCAGCCAGGTAATAAGGCTCAGGTCAGGCTCACGATATAATCTCTAGTTTAGCGTAAAATCTTGCACACAGACTTAGTGTTTTGGAAGAGGTAAAGTCGTCTCCTCAGTACGATATTAGAGATGCAGTCCCTTAACTCGTCTTAGGAGAGAGATACCACTAGGGCCTTGAAGAAAGGATCTCAGTCCTTTTGCGCAGTTACAGGGTGAAGTGTCTAAAATACCCGAGTTGGACACCCGTGCATGTAACTGCAGCCTGTTTTTGTCCTATAATCCCATAAATTCATCGTCATTCAGAATGCAACTTATAATCATCAGAATTTCCCTCTGATACTAAGCAAACCATTACACTATCAGCAGTTCCACTGATAGTAGCAATGCTGCTCGATTTTTTCTCATTGGCCTCAGGGCTCCACTAAACCAGAAAAACAGTGGACAAAGTAGGCGCGAGGACACATCCCTACCTCACCAGGAAGAAGCTCAGCTATACTCCACAGCGCAGGACTACACTGTTGTTACAAGAGTCCATCACAGGTATCATGTCGATGGTTTCCGGAAAAGTCAAAAGATGGGAACGAGTGCTTAACGATAACCCGATCCCGATGTTTCTAACTTCTGAAATACCTACAATCAATTCATACTGACACTTGACAAACGATAAATATTAATATGACAAAAAATATATCCATTCAATTTCAGACTTTCCCGTTATGGATCCAGACTGTTAAATGAAGGTGTGTGGGAAGAACACGTCTGTGCAATGCACCAACAGATAAACGGTGTGGTTACTCCAGTCTTCACGTTTTCTTTCTCCTTTCCCGACCCCATACCAAATCAGGTGTAACGGAACTTGTGACCCAAACGGGAAATTGATGTCCATGTCACTTTATGACCATAGCATCTCCGCTGGCTTTCAGATGATCGAACGTAATTCATCCCACTCATGTGTCGACCTTTCAACTCGCATCCAAAACTTTCTTCAGCTAATGACGAGATCTGCGGTAACAATGCCTTGGCTTGAACCCAACACGTATCCTTTGTCTGTTCCAAAGTTTTGAATATATCCCACACTGCTGTGAGATCCTTCGATGAACGAGGTTTCCGAGAGTTTGCAAACACACACCTTGATTCTAACCCTCAAACTGTAAGTCTGCAGAATCAAACCTATTAATGAATATCAGTATAAGGTTTAAAATCAATGAGCCATTGGTCTGTGTCAAGAGCTCAGTATTACTGGAGACCCTGCAGTTTTAAAGAACCCTTCGACAACACTTAAGTAAACGTGATCACATCTTAACCGAGTTTCCTATAGAGAACAGATCCATTCCTGCAGACATTATCTACACCACGATCAAGCTGCTGTCAGGTTCATCATCATCTCTAGTCCAAATGAAAAAGTGCAGGTTATCTTCGTACAGACAATCCCCCCTTCCTCCCGTTATACCTTCAGTACCTGTTGTCATAATGAACTTGAGTTCAGCACCTAAGCCAAATACATAATGAGTGTGTACGTGATCTTAGAATTATCCTTAACAACTGAAGGAGGTGTTGGTGTTAAGGATATATCGGTTACTGGATGTAACTTGACATCTTCAGTGGCACCTTAAGTCCAAGCAAGCAAGCAACCAACAGCAAGTAGTACGTCTGAAGGAATATCGCTTTTTCAAGGAACATAGCCTTTCACAGAACATAATATGAAGTGATCTAAGTTAATCTGCAATCAAATAGGACAGCCGACCTCAGCAATGGCACAACCAAACCAGTAAACTGTAAAATCATCCACTCTGCCAAAGAGAGGGGAGTTTCAGTTGGTAGTGTATTGGACCCTCCCGATACCCCAACTAACTCAAGAAATGCCCATAAGGTAGTAGGCTGCTGACAGCAGCTGTCCAGGGTGGTACTAGCGTCCTGACTGAGGAGCGTTAAAGTGGTGCCCGCAACCATCTTACACCCTCCATATTAGGATTGCTGGTCTTACTTTCTGTCTCATCAAAACGGGACTACTGGGAGAGTCCTACCATCTACCCCTCACAAGCACCATACACCTACTCAAACCTCACTTATTTTCTTCAGATAGATTCTCTTGCCATCTCCTGTTTGCACAATCGTTTTTTATCATAATCATGATAGAGTCCAACAAATCTATGGCCCCCTTGTCTCCGGGTTTCCGCCTGATTCTACTGCCAATGAGAGGGAGGCTCTGATAGAACTACCTTTTATCTCTCTCTCTATTCACTACACCAACATTCGCGGCCTCTCTAGTAACCTCTCTTCGGTTTAACACTCTCTGTCTAATACCTCTCCAAATATCTTACTTCCCTCTGAGACCAAAATGTCCAATGATGGTCCCAATAGCTCTTTTTTTATATCCAACTACACTCTCCACTCATGATTATAGTTCAAAGGTGGTGTCTGTGCTTACTTCAACGTCAACACACATGTTGCACATCTCAAGGACCTTGAGTCCCCAGACTTTGATGTTATATGGCTAAAGGTCTGTCTCCCGACTACCACTTTGCTTTGCTTACTGCTCTCCTAATTCTACAAGTTTTATATCTTTCTTCGTCTGTCTAAACGCCTGCCATGAGACTGCAACATCCTCTCATCCTCAAGCCGAGATCCTCTGCTTAGGGGATGTCAACGTTCACCACAGGGAATGGTTGAATTCCTCCCCTACGGATGATGGGGAAACTGAAACCCTCGAGTTCTGTTCTTATTGATCTGGAGCAAATTACCTTCCACCCCACCCATATGCCTGATCGTTAAACTTGCAGTAAATAAATATACAGACTTGAAATTAATACTGCGTCGTCAAACAGTCTAATCTCAAAAGAAAATTAATCAGGATGTATTAGGGCCCGGCCTTGATGTGGACTTTTGTCCGTGACTAGAGCCTTCAACATAAAAAAAAAAAAAAGTAGAAGAGGTCATATAAACACTAACTGATGCACTGTCCATCATGAAGATATGTACAAGATAAATCGTGTATGAAGAAAGCAAAATAGATCAGTGAATTACAAGATGTCGTCACAGGCAAATGCATGCTATCTTCCAAAACACATAATATAAGATGTAAATTATGTAGGCAGACAATGGACACACTAGTATACTGTCTCGAGTTGTAAGAAAATTCAGTCATTTAGAGAGAGGTCTATACAAACCCTGCAAAACATGACAGAAAAGATTTTTGGAAACGAAGAAAGACAACCATCATTTGAGACTATATCCACTTTTTGCATCAGAGAAACGATTCAGCTGCTGTATGAACATACCTCGAGCTAATACAATGAACCAAATTGCATTATATTTAATGTTATAATTATGAACCAACTGGGTACGGAAAAAAAACAAAACGTAAAACTTTGTATGGTACTGGTCAAGGAAGGAGCATGGCCGGCATGGTAGAGCAGCCGCAGTTAGCGGTAGGCTACATGGGTTACGGTGTGCCTGCATAACCCGGATTTGTTTTACGGCAAAGATATGTAAGGCTGACGTTACAAGGTCTGATTAGGGATAACCAGGTTTTCCCACATAACGATCGCTTCTTGTCATCATACTTTACCCTACTTAGGCAAGACGTGGCCAAAGATTAGGTAACGTCGCGATACATCATATTTCTCTAAAATCTCTAAAGTTGTTGGCATAGTAGAGATGATGCTCAGCTTCTCCCTTTTATAAAATAAAATGGAATGAAATAATTAAAGGAAGTAAACTTGATATTCTGCAGCCGTATTTCTCAGAGTAAATTAACGAATCCCAGCAAAGAATCGTCAATGTGTTCTGGTGACCTGAAATGTGAATGTTTATCTAACAAGCTTCAAGTCCGTACATGAAGAGGAATCTGAAGAAATACAAAACAATGAAAGATGGCAATTTAAATTCGACCGTATTTGAGTCATGAATTGTTGTTTCGTTTATATAAGCAAACGAGACTAATTAGAAGTGTTATATAAGACCAAAGGAAAAAGCATAGCCGTAGAGACGGTAAATGAATTATCATTCAGATATCTTTGTTTTCAGTTCCATGCACTGCATCACGCCCCAGCACCTGCTCACCTTGACTAGGCTTTGAACAGTGTCCAGTATGCATGCCGACAACACGCTGTGTGGCCATGAGTCACTTGGTAATGACAGAGACATGTTTCTCATGGTACTTAAGACGGCTGAATGAAGAACCTGGCACAAAGCCACATTACAATGACTCATGGACAGCTACCGCTGAATTTCAGGGAAGGTAATTAAGTATATGAAGGTTACGAAAGCGTCAAACGCTTGTCGACTCGGGAGTGAATAATATGGTAACCTTTGTTTGCATCAAAATAATAACTGTATTTAAGTTCGTAATCAACGCCCCCCGAAGTGTCATTAACGTTGCTATTTATGAAATACATTTAGATTACGAAAATACTTAATAAATTAAGCTTAAAATACGGGGAAAAACGAATGGAATTAAAATATCAAGCATGCATAAGCCAACTGAAATGTGGGACTGTCCGCGTAGGTAGACGTTGCTTGCAGTAGTGTTGGGGCTAATTTCTCACACCTGAACCACAAAATTCAACTACATTACCTTAACAGTTGGAGCTTCCAGAGATTCGATTTTATTAGGGCAAATTTGTAATTCCAGAACAAACGCAACCTTTTAAAGGATGGCTCTGTGCCTTAAAATGGAGACTAAGCGACAGCAATTGAGAAAAATATCAAGCCAGTGGCTATCTACGAAGCCTAACCATCTTTTTGATTATTAAGCCAAAAGATTTTCCAACAGTTTCACAGAAAATGTTTATCTGGATGAGATATTACTAGACGAAATAGGAGAAAGATTGGGAGATATCATCCTTAGAGTCTGCTAGGCATATGACCTGAAATTCCAAACTGTATGTCGTTTGTGATGCCAGCGAACGGGCCTATGGCTTGGCTGTAGCGTATCTCACTCATATTGTGCAACAGTTACTGACGTACGAGGCAGGAATCGCACCGCCTAAGTCATTCTCTCTCAATTGAAGCTGACTGCCAAGTCATGTGGATGTAAAACCCAACATGCAGTCAAATCTTTACATGAGATCTAAATAGTCCGTCTTTTTATGGTTTGACGGTAAAATAACCGTAAGGGGAATAAAAGAAACAAGAAGATACCTTATGTAGGGAAGAAAGTGACTGATATTAGTGAATTTAATTCTAACAATTTTTCGATGCGCGCCGGTGAGAACCCTGCTGACCTTGACTTAAAGAGGACCTACCAGGGCAAAGTTATCAGAAGACAGGCTAATTTTCTGGACCCGAGTGGCTGGGCAACAAAAACGAGCGGCTCGGACAGAGTGTGGTTGCTCAACCCATGGAGGCTAGCTAGGGTCAAGCGTGTGAACGTGAGCTGAAATTTTAGGTCGACGGCCACAGTCTCGTCAGCTGGCTTGAAAAGGCACAAAAAATGGTTATTCTGTTCTGGGAATTCAACTGCCTCATAAAGAAGATCCCAAAGGAAGGCCACGAGCGATGGTATATCATAGTGGACGCCTAATAATTTTAGATCGTCTCGCCATGCAAATAACCTGTCACCATGCAGAAAAGGTGTTGGTTCATCAAACACCTAAATCTCTATTCGCGTGGAGACACTTCACAGAGGAGCTGGATATATATACTTTGGAAAATTAGAAATTAGTATTATGGACCGCAGAGATGAAAGACAGGAACTTAAAAAAAGGTCCCCCTAATGTAACAGGTTTTGAACACACAGGTGCTATCAATTTGAAAAAGAAAAAGCCGAGGACGAAGAATGGTGTATAAAGTTCTGTCCACCTGTGCCTTTACTCGTCCAATTCATCTGGATCTTGCTACAGACAGGACGACAGACACATTCCTACAGACGTTCATTACCGCTCTCAAGTTGGGCTCCAGGCTCATGATGGAAAACATTGCCCGGCCAAACCGTCATGTTTCTGGTGCAAGGAAAATACTGTGACTGCATATTCATTCCTCTGAAGGTACCTTAGCATGGGGGATTCTGCGAAAGGATAGTAGGTTCAGTCAAAGATCCCCCACCCCATCCACTCCCCCAAAAAGTTTGGGGAATCTGGCGTTAGGAAACGTGCACACTATCATCGAAGAGGTGGAGTACCGAATGACCTCGATGTTTAACATAATTTTGTGAGTTCTGTTGTGTGGAAATCTAATGTGTTACCAGCGCTTCACCGTTACAGATTCCCTACCTTACCTGAATCATTAAGAATATGTAACCGATCTGAAATCCCCACCATGGTATGAAAAATGGGGCATGTTGTAATACCATACCAAAAGGGGCAAAGTCGATATATAGCTTCTGGGAAAGATGCAAAGACTGTACCCGGATGAAAGGAGCACCGTGAGAGATCTTACGAACTTTCAGTACCCAACGCTCCCTGGAAGTGAGCTCTGGTGTAGACCACAGATCGTCTTTGATTTCGTAAGGAACACGTCTGTGATGTCACCAGGACAGGTGAGGTACAACAATGAATCAGAAATCCGTAAGGTAATGATGTAATCTTTCTGACAACATTACTCGATCTTGTGCAGTGTGAGTGTACGACCGACCAAAGCAAGAACCGGACGGAATTCCTTGATCCGCTGAACCCAGAGAGTCGAAAACTTCTCGACCCATGAACTAATATTACTGCGAATTAAATTTGCATCAATATATTTCATCCTTTGCTTCGTAATTAGCGACCCTTGACGTGCCACTTATGTAACCAGTAATGGAATAATTCCTAGACTTATACTAATTAAAATACTTAAATATTTATCAAGCATTGTAAAATACACGTAATAATAATGAAATCAAGTGTTAAGCATATAATAATACGTCTAGGCAAATGAAATCGTATTAATGGCACCGAAATATGTGGTTGCGATACTGACAGACTACAGACGCTGCTGCCTGTCATTGTGCTTGTATTTATGTTATATAAGCACGGACCATTTCTCTGTCCTCTGTGTGTGCATGTGTGTAGCCAGCCTCTCGCCAATCACAAAACACTTTCCTGAAACAAGTGCACTTCTAATCTGTAGCAAAACGCCGCTAGTTACCCTGACGCCCATGAATTCATGGCTCCTGAGACGTTTCTCTCTTGAGAGTGGGGTTGAGGCATGTCCTTCTACTTAGCTGCATGTTATGGAATTAACCCGCAAGTTAACGCGGGCTGATTTATTGTGGTGGCTTAGTTCGGTCCAGGAGGGGCTGGTCAATGCCAGAGAAAAAAGGACTGACAGACAAGCGTTATGTCGCTGTCAAGACAGTTTGGTGTTTTCGGGATAAAGCCTTAACTCTTTAAGAATGTTGAAAATCATGGCAGATTTCTTGTCAAAGAATACCACGATGCCAGACGTAAGAAATAGTTGTGCAGTGTAAATTTCATTTGATCGGACCAAAATATTGGCAGTTTGTTGATAACTGTATGCCTCAATACCCGAAAATACTTTATATACCACTTGCCCATTGAATTATACTGTAACGATCCGACTTCAGGTCTTAATAGTGCAGAGGACTTGTAGTGCGCATCCTCAGGCTATGTAAGATATCAAATCATCAATAAAACTTCAAACAGCTCATACGTTTACGCAAGTACACTGGTACTGCCACTTCTCTCTGGCGGTGTCATGGAGTCCTTACTGTCCTTACTGCATAACAGAGACGATGTCTGTGGATATGGGCCGTTTACAAACGCTAAATGAAGCTTAGTTACCACTTTTCGTTGCTCCAGCTACATATCCCAGTGAACAAAATAACTAAAGCAGTCATGTAAAGTATGTAAAGACTATTAAGTAAAGATCACGATAAAAGGAATGTGGTAGGTAACTGAGCGGGAAATTAAGCGAGCCGAGAGAGAGGATGTTGCCACACACGTCTGCTTACACATCGTCCATATGGCGTTCAAAACATCCTCCCGCGTCCGAGAATACGTTACCCCACGTCTATAATTCGACATTTTGGTCATCAACGAATGTTGATATAGCACAGCAACCGAATGATCCTCTCTACGTTAAGGATACGTTTTCGCAGCTCAAACTTTCGAAATGTCTTGGGTTATGAGCTACAGCGTACTGTATATCAGTAATCGCCAAGGGACCTTTAAGGGTAACGGTGTATGAGGGCGCATCATCCGCATCATTACCCAGTCCTGCGTGACGTCTCAACGCGCCGTACGGTACACTGATTTCACGGCAGAGATGCTACTCTGCTGTGTGGACCGGCCTGACGGGGGAATTTCGACTAACTGGTGAGCGTAACTACTTTCCTCACGTCGGAAAAAGGGCCTTTCTTAATTTTCCTTCATTAAGAATATGCCAGGAAAAAATATTGCTATACCTCCTCCACCCTTCTGCACCCTACTCATAATAAAATAACGTCATTATTCTTATAACCTACATCGTTAATGTAACTGAAGTTAATCATACATCGCTACGTTATGCTAAGTTTAGTCCGACGTCAAACAAATCCTTAGTTCGCGTTTCTTGCGAAGAGATATTACCGCATGCCTTCACAGGCAGACTGAAGCGCACTCGCTAGATACGAATGGCGAGAACCCGTCTCCCATAGATTTACCTGTGGTTGGACCAATACCAAAGCGCAGTCATTCCTGGCGTCCGTGGCTCTGTCGCCAGAGACAGAAACACGACCACCGTCCCTTCTACACTGCTAGTCCATAGACGCCACCATAAGCGCATAGCCAGTGGCGAGAGACGAGACGACATGAGGTGGAGTGCACCGCGTTGCCTGGCTAGTTATTTTGGCTCGAGACCAATCGATTGCCACGGTCGTTGAGGTCGTCAACTTCAAGTTATAACCACCGATCGACAAACCTTGAACCCCTGAACTGCCTGCTGGTGTACTAGATAATCCTCAGACCGCATACACTCTCACTCCTCGTTATATCCCTTAAACTGTGATTGGTTTTCCAAACGGTGTGTTTAAAATAAAATTCTCGCCTGGCAATACGATGGTCGTGAGGTATAGTTACTCATATATTGTATACTTATACCACATCCTTTTTTTTTTTTTCTAAGTTGAAGGCTCCAGTCACGGACAAAAGTCCACATCAAGGCCGGGCCTTAATTGAAATACAGAAAGGGTAATGAAAGGAAAAAGAAGAGACAAGAGAAAGTATTTACGAAACTTGGAGGAAGTGAAAATCTGTCTCTAAAAATGTGCCAAGTCACAGTTGCTGGGAAAGACATGAGACGGTAGAGAGTTCCAAAGCTTCGACGAGGCGTAGGGAAAGAAGCAGCTATCAAACCGGTCCACCCAAGAGTTGCCGATGGCCACACAATCATCATGTGACGCAGCAGCTTGCCGAGTATTGCGTGGTCTAGCTAGTGGTGGGGGCACCCAAGCAGCCAGCTCTCTCGGGAGCAAAAGACAAAGTAATACCTTTAGAAGAGGGAAAGTGAACCAAAATTGCGGCGTAGGGCAAGTGGGTCAAGCCGGATCACTTTCGACTCTCGTCAAGTAAGGAAGCAGAGCTAGAATCATCCCAGATGTGAAACCAGTACTCTATAAAAGTGACGGCTCAATCTTTTGCATAAGCGGAGTAACTGTTGTCAAGAGGCTGTAGTGAAGATAATGGTGTTGAGAAGAGAGGTCTATAGTGATAGTGGTCTTTGACGTGAACTATAAAGTACAGGTTAGTGGCCAATTCATGGCTCTCTGTAACTGATACTTTCGAGCTTATTAATGACAATATTCCCGTGCACAAGTAGTTACAAATGAATTCACAGCTGCTTGTGGTAATCATGCAACCAAGGATTTCATTCTGATCGTCAGTAAAAAGATACATATTTACGTTTGTGTCCAAAAACAAGTGAAAAAAAATATCTAGATCAATCAACCCACACCCGAGACACTTGGTTAAGCTTGCATTCGCATTTAGAGGCGAAAATTTAAATTGTGTTGATAAATTACAATAACAGAGCCGCTAGATTATATTCTGGCATTAAGCCTCTGCCACGCTGTGCTTGCAAGTGTGTGTGTGTGTGTGTGTGTAGATCGCATGCGAGGAAAACTAAGATTTACATTGGCTTCATTAGCAAGTGAAAAAACGACGTTGATAGCAGCAGCGTGTACGTGTAAGGCATACACGAATGTCTCAGGAAAGGTACGTGTCAGTTGGGGGCGAGGGTATGCACTACATCCCTGTTCTCATTACACCTTATATCGACTTCGCTTTGTACAATATTTCAAAAGACATTTTTTTTTTGTGTGTGTGTGTATGTAATTAAGAATCTTTGTTAAATACTATACAAGGGAACATATATTTCATAAGAAATTTGGTTCTTTTAATACGAAATTTATGCAATTCTGGTACTTTTAATAAAATAATGAATTAATATTAATGGTCACCCCCACACAAAGTTGATAAACATTTGTCTTTCCTTAAACTATTGTATTCATTTTTGTGATGTAGGCAAATGAAGCACATACGTCAAAACTTTGTAAAAGTAAGTTTAGTACAAGAAAATACTGAAAACATATAAGATTAATGATTCCTTAAAAAAATCATTATTTGTAAAGAGACATGGTAGAACTGATGCATTCATTTATACTGAGACATGCTATAGCTAATAAATTCATTTATACAAAGACATGCTAGATCTGGTACATTTATTATGATGACATGCCATATCTGGTAAACGCATCTACAGCGAGACATGCTATAGCTGACACATTCCTTTACAGAGACTTGGTATAGCTGGCAAATTGATTTAAATAGACATGCTATACCTACTATGTTCATATATATCGAGACATGCTAGAGCTAGCACATTCGTTTATATAGCGACATGCTATAGCTGGTAAATTTCATTTATAAAAAGACATGAAATACCTGCTATATTAATTCATAACAAAGCATACTACAGCTGACACGTTCATATGTAAAGAGCATTTATTTCATAGCTGATATTTTCATTTATACTGAAAATGCTATGGCTACTACATTTTTAAATAGAAAAACAAGGTACGGCCAGTTCATTTATTCACCATTTAAGCTAAGGTTACTTCCAATGCTGGAAGATAGGTTAGATTTTCTGGACACATACGACGTAGTTAGTTTATGAGATGCCACGTGGAGGAGCATTTGTGAGATTTATGAGGCGAGCGTAATTATAGTACTCACAAACGTACGCGTACACAACGACACATGACACCCTGTAAATGGAGACAACGTACAAATGTTTCCAAAACGTGCAATAGCAGTGAGAGTTCAAGAGGTGGGACACCACGAGAGTATTATGCAAAATGGTAATTACACACATAAGCACAAACACACTCACCAACACGCAGAGAAACGGAAAACACACGGACCCATAAATACACCCGAATATCCAGCTGCTAAAAATATTTTGAGAGAAAAAAGAAAGAATCCACAATACACTCTTCAGTGGGATCACATCAGACACTAAACACCCATTCCATGGCACTTCAGTTAACACATAACCCGAGACACGGGCTTCAAGTCCCCGCCGACAAAACCAGCAGCGCAACTAACAACTTCCTCATCTCGTCTTCCAGGCTGTTGGAGACAAACGAGGTGACTGGAACAAATTCCACGGCTCGTGGGGCAAGCGGGGCGAGGAGATCCAGGTAAGTGCAGTGTCTTCCAGGAGAGCAAGGTATCTGGGGGCAGTTGATGGGGTGTACAGATGATAGCTAATATGTGATTCATCTACCTTCCTTGTCTTAAATGAATATCCGTGTGTGATTCTCTGTCTGTAATGATTCATGAGTCGCCTAGTTCGTTAACTCCTCTGCATCAGCCTTTCCCCTACATTTGCCACATCTTACCTGCGTCTCCTCCTCCCCCAACAGGCTGCTGAGGACAAGAGGGCAGACTGGAACAAGTTTCACGGCTCCTGGGGCAAGCGAGGAGACGACTTCGCCAGTTCCGAACTTCAGGTAGGATCAGACAGTTCAGACAGCTGCCAGCGAGAACGTAAACGGTAGCAAGGCTACTGAAACTTAACTTAAAGGGGAATTCGACAATGACAGAGCTAAATGCATGATAAGAACTAAGGAGGCACGGGACATTACAACCAGAATAAAAATGCAAAAGTGCTGGAATCTTCAAGAGCTAGCACAGCATTTTTATTACCTAATTCTGTTTCAATTTTTTTTTTATAATTATTTTAGAATAATGCCAGAATCTTGATCATTTTCTTTCGCCATTAGTAGAAAATTATAATGTGTGTTTTTGCCCTTCTTTATATTGTTGTTCCTTTCTCGTCTTATTCTGGTTCTCATCTGTACTCTTGCTCTCACTCCGTCTATACCTGTGTTTTGACCTCGCTCCACTCTCACTCTTACTCTCACCACCGTCTCTCATTCCCTCACTTCTGTCACTCGTACTTTAAACCTAACTCATTTCTCACTTATGCCTTCACGTCACTCTCACTCCTACTCTTACTCCCACTCACCTTTCACTCCTAATCTCACCTCACTCTCCCAACACTCGTTCGTTGACACTGTCCTCTTCTTCGTTTGTCAAACCTCTCACTTTAGTCTCGCTCTCATTCTACTCTCCCCTGAATCCTTCTTTCATTCCATTTTGCTCTTACAGTGCCCCCTCACCCTACCTTCTAAATTCTCTCGTTTCTCAACCACTTTCTCTTCCTCTGATGCTGACCACGCTCTTCCTTTACTCTTATCCCATCCTCTCCTTGGTCCCTCTCTCTCTCTCTCTCTCTCTCTCTCTCTCTCTCTCTCTCGCCACAGAGTCCTTAGGTTATCACTGAAGTCCTACTTCATTCTCTCCGTAAAAAGATTCTCGACCCTCACCCTCATATCACTCTCACTTCTCCCCCCACAGGCTACTGAAGACAAGAGGGCAAACTGGAATAAATTTCACGGTTCCTGGGGCAAGCGAGGAGATGACCTGGTTGACGCCGCACTCCAGGTAAACTTAGTATAAATCTAAGAAGAAAACATAGGTTTACAGCTATACTTTGCTCTCAGCGATTATCGAAAAGGAAAAGAAAAATGTTAGTCCGTATGTATAAGGTAGATCCCGACCTTCACATTTAGAGAAGCGTGGCTCATTATATGGCTCATCCATACGGACAGTCAGGTTGTCACTCACACAGCAGAATAGCTTATGATCAGTCTCATCCCCAGACTATCAGATTCTCTCACATTCAGATCAATGCGTCTCGTCTCACTCAGGCTCCGCTTCATACAATCGGTCTTTTTTTTCACAATTGACTCTTCCCAAAAGATATTCTTTCACATTCACAAGAGTCCCACTCAGGCTCTCTCCCCATACAATCAACTTTTGTAGCATTCAGAGAGCAGTAGGCCTTCACATAAGCACTTATCCTGATATGATCATTGTAACGAGCGTATACATAACCAGGGTGACGAACACTTGTCTATGTTAGAGTTAATATCAAATGTATTTGGTCTCTTGAATCAGGCTTTCGCCTAATGCCTGTACCAGAGTCAAAATTCTCATCATATAGGATAAATCTGTCTCAAGTTGTGCCTAAGAAGAAGGGAGAACCGATACTCAAAGTAGGATTATACGTGGAAGGAAAAGGATCTACTCAACAAACTGTTCAAAACATACACCCAAAGTCGGTGTATTCTTTTTCAAGTATGGTCACCGCACTTATACAAGCACAAAGAACTGATGGAGAAGATTCGAAGGAAGGCAACAAAAATGGTACCTACAATAAGACAGCACGGTTTCACAGCTTAGGGCAGTAAATATGACCATAATGGAAATGAGAAGAGTAAGGAGAGACTTGATCACAACCGTCAAGTTTCTAAACCAGTTTAACAACAGTGAATAGATCACCGCGAGAAGCAAAGACAGAGCAACCATAGGCCACAATTAACTAAGCAAACTAATTAGAGTGGATGTAAAGAAGTACTTTTATAGTATCAGAATAGTGGATGACAAGAAGAGGCGTAGTGATGAAACTGTGATTGCTACCGTATTAGAAAGCTTAACATACTGTATATTAACAGAATGGTGCTCGCGAGTGTAGAATTTTCTACCTGTGCTGTGTAAATAGGGAGTTAGAAACAGGTGCCTTCACACGCAAAAGGAGCCTTCTCGAAATGGGTTGGAATTTTACAAGGATGTGCGGCAGGGATAGGGCTTGTTACCCTTTGTAAATGACATGACAAAAGGACTGAACTCGAACACCTGAATAACTTCGCGAATGAGAGAAGTGCAGAGTAACGAGAACTGCATCAACTTAAGAGGCCACTTAGAAAATAGAGTAAGTGTAGAGTAACGCAGATGGGGCATAGTGAAAGAAAAGTTAAAAAAAATTTGGAAGGTAAGAGTCCTTATTATATAGAACTTGTCACCAGAACTCGTAGAAGAGAGAAGCGTAGAGAGAGATCTCATCAAATTCTAGAAATAATTTGATGGCAAACAGGTCCTCGCGAGACGTAAACATGGAGCAACTAGAAATCATAACAAGAAACTAACCAAGAAACTTGCGGGAAAACATATAAAGCAACAGAGTATCACAGTAGCAGATGACTGGAAGTGGTGAAATGATGAAACTGTGCATACCGACTGCATACCAAAGTTTGAAAAGTTGCCGGAGAAATTTCAGGAGACGGAACCTCCCGGGTGGACATCAGTCGACCTCAAAGGCCATTTCAAAGCCAATAATGGACATTTTTCACATTTCTATTGGTCGTTTTTCCAAACTAATATAGAGCTTTATTCTTATATAGTCTTTTTTTTTTCCTCCTCGAAGCGGCGCGTACCCAGGCTAATTAGAAAATAAACAATACTCGAGCTGGAAATCAAAGACGAGAAATTCTGTAATTTCAACAGGAGAAATCATTGGGATTCATATAACTCTTAGGTCATTTAGTGTGTCATTACCGTAATAAATAATTGCTTTCTTCTTGCTCGAGAACTGACCCAAGTCTCCCCCACAGGCCGCACAAAACAAGCGAGGAAACTGGAACAAGTTTCATGGCTCCTGGGGAAAGCGAGGAGACGACATTGCTCAAGCTGAGGTAATTTCGAGTACATAAGTGTGTGTGTGTGTGTGTGCTATAATTGCCTTTTCCTCTAAGCAAGGTAGCAACAGGAACATATAAACAACGGTCTCAACTGCTCTAGTAAAATTTCTAAACCTCACATAAAATTATCGAAACCAGACCCTATCATTGACAGCCAAGCCCCACAGGCTGCCTAAGATTACCTTGGCCGCTTCATAAGCCCTGGCCAGGTGACAGCAAGTCACAATCCATATGCTGTTCCGCAACAGTTCAATATATTCTAACCAACGTATGCCACATACCATCCTGAATATTCATGTCTCTTAACCCAGCAAACTGTAGGCCCATCCCTCGCCTCCAGACCCTCGCATTTACCTCCCTTTCTTCCTTCGCCCAAGAACAGATTAAACAGTCATGGTTATATCACACAACCTTGACGCAGACGCACCCTCACTGAGAATGACATTCAGGAGGGCGAGAGGCGTACTCGGGATGATGTGTGTTTTCCCTACTTTCATACTTGATGTATGTATTCTTTTTGCTTTACTCTGATATATCTGGTTGAACTTGTGATGAGTATGTAATCCACGTATGTTTGTCCATCTAGAAGTCTTTTTCATTCATCTCTGAACTTCACCGCATGTGATCTTTCATTACTGTCTCACACGATATTCTGACGTAACATGTCTCCTGTTTTCAAGCAGCTAATTCCCCGTTATGTTTCATATTGATATTTGATATCTTTACGTGCATCAGTTCCTTTGACAGCAGACCTTCATTCTGCTAGTATGCAAATTCCATCTATCTATTCAGTCACTTCATCAATTTTGCTTTGATATTACCTTCATCAGTTTGTCATATTTTCTTTTTCTGAAACAATCAATCCGATTTACCATCTACAGCAAGAAAGTAGCTGGTGCAATTGCCTTCCCAGGATCTCTAACATTTAACTCTGTCTTGCTGATTATTCCACTTTTTCCTTGCGCACATCTTAACCTAGAGAATAGCCTGCCTTCCAGATAGCATTGTTTTCATAGCATCATAATACTTATATATTTACCTTTAGAGTCACTATGATGCCTTTAAGAATTCTTCCCAAGCCGTTATATACTCTCTCTTTAATGTTTATTTTGTTATTCTGTCCCTTTATATGTATTTTTCTTTTCGTTTTGAAACTTCTTAAGGTATACTATTTGCTCTATCATTAAGTACGTCCTATCTACTGCTGCTTCATTTTGTTTAATTTTCATATATTTATACCATAAAGGTTTTCCCTTGTCCTCCGCCCACATACTTCTACAGCTCACTCGGTAACCACACTACATATTCCCCATACCATTCACTCCACTATGCCCTCTATCTAGAAGGAAAATAAAATACGACTTCCTCGATAAGCCCAAGTTTGTCTCATGACCGCTTGGGATCGTCCCATTATAAAGATTCATAAATAATTCACATGTGAAAAATACACCCTTAACGAGAACCGTCTGAATATATACCAAAGTGCTATAAAGATTGAGAGCAGAGCCCTCTTCAGGCTGCAGTAAGAACAATCTATCCCTTCGCCCCTTTAACTCAGATCTGTACTGGAGAGACTGATCTAGCACTTAGGTTCCCTTCCTGTGTCCTGAGATACGAGGAGGAGGCTGGCAGGGATGATCCTTCCCTGCAGAGAGATGGAGAGCGGGGACCGTTACCCTCACCCCCTCCCGCGTCCCGATATTGTTGAGGGAGGAGGCAGATACCTACACTTCCTCCCTGTGGACGGATGGAGGGAGGAGACAGACGCACACACCTTCCCTCCCTGTGTCTTAGGACAGTAGAGGGAGGAAGGCAAAAGCGCCTCAATCTGTTCCCATAAATGTACTCGCATGGTGCAGAGGCCTCCATACTATCACCCACGACAAAGTACAGGTCTTCTTCCATAAACATCTCGTCCCTTATGAGCCAGAGCAGAATCTTCAGGAAATATTTCGTATTATCTTTACATAATCTTTTCACAGTTTGATTTCAGTTTAATACATGTATTCAGCAGTCCGTGTATGCCTGTGGGGTCAACCTCTCTGGCTGGAGTTGGTCTTTTAAAGGAAAATCTAATGGTATTCACATCAATATTTCAAACTGGATCATTTGCATTTACTTTAATCGTATCCGGCAAAGTTTAAACACCGAAGGACTTTATCGGGTAACGCGAGCTGTATGGTGTATTGTGCGTAGAATTAATGATGTAGTAATGAGTGCAGGCCTGGGGAAGGACACACACACACACACACACACATGGTTTAGGTTGAGGTGTATGTGCGTATATACATACATAAGAGTAAAGACTTGATACATGTATTCAAGGTTAAGAGACAGGGCACCATGGGTGCTAACTCTCTCCCCGTGACATACAATTGGTAATCACAAATGATGATTACACACACACACACACACACACACACACACACACACACACAAACCTGACTTTGAGTAAGGTGTATACACGTGTATAAACACAGTTGTAAAGATATAATACATATATACAAGGTTAAGAGATGGGATAACACGAGTATATAACTCTCTCCCCGTAACACAGGATATGTAATCACTCAGTAAATATGAACGTATTCGTCACAAGGATCCAACACATGTACTTTACGAAAGGGATGCGTGACGTTGTCAGTCCCACGGTTAACTGTAGGGGTAAAAGCCACAGTGTAACTATCATACTTCACAAAGAAACATCACAGCCAATGGGCAATACGAGACCTTGAATACAATACCAAAATCTTTGCCAAGAATGTAAAGTGGAATATCAGAATAGACTCAGAACGGGTAAGGTATACAAACAATAACAATATTATGACAAAAAATAAATATAGAGATTCTGGATTTAATTTCAAAGAGGGAATGATAATTCAAAAATGGTCAGAATAATCCAGTATGAGCGAAATGAAATTAGGATGCATAAAATTAATCAAAGAACGCTTAGAATAAGACCGAGGTAATCAAAACAAACTGGAGAAGAAAATGGTCCACTGAGGAACGAAACGCAGAAAAGAAAACCAGATCAATCGATATTGACTAAACAACGAGACTGGAAATAAACCATAGGGGATCAGGCTTCATTTCATAAATATTAATTCTTTTAAATATGCCAAAAATTAAGAGAAACCTCGAGAATTGCTGTCAACAAGATAGCTGCAGGGTGATTAACCCCCGACCCCCCCCCCCCACCTCATCCCGGCTCCCCCCCATCAAAAAGGAAAATGAGATTAGTTAGGTAACGAG
>JAYMFT010389727.1:0-19803 GCA_038088735.1 Panulirus argus
TCAAGAGACATGTTTTTCACTTTCTCAAAAATTTGTAAATACTTTCCCTGTCTGTTTTTCCCCCTTTCTCAATTCTCACTATATTTCAATTAGGGCCCGGCCTTGATGTGGACTTTTGTCTGTGACTGGAGCCTTCAACACAAAAAGAAATACACATGCATATACACATGTACATATTCACACTTGCTCACCCCCATCCACTCCTGATGGCACCCCGCCCCACGGGAATTAGCATCACCACCCCCCGCGCTGGTGAGGTAGCGCCAGGAGACAGACGAAACGGCCACACTCAGTCTCTAGCTATATGCTCTAGCTTGAGCCAGTAGCTATGTTATCGTCCAACACCTTGGGGTGGATGAACAGCTGGGTTGACTGTGGACCAATTGCCGCAACCAGGATTCAAACCTAGCGCTCGACCCTGGGTGGCCCATGAATGCATCATGGTCAGGAACACTAACTGCTACACCACGGCAGTCCATAATGTGACCTTTCATCAGAGTCATGCACTAAATATTGCTCAGGATCCTGCTTATGTCTTTCCTAAGAATTTTAACTTTTCCCATGGCCACTTCCCTTTCCTAATTTCCAGTGGTGGGAGACCTGTGTCCTCCACCATAAAAACATTGAAATTTGAGATATATGTTCTCCCTATGTCAGTGACACATCCCTTGGAATGCTTCAGTCTGATTATAAGTACCTTAACTAATAATATGCTTCTAATACATATATGGAACAGCTTTGAATTTATTTTGCTTTTTTGACAATTTACATTTCCCCTCTTTTTTATGCTCATCATATCCCACATGAGTGAGGTAGCATGTTGAACTGATGACAGAGCATTAGAGGGAAAATTCCTCACTTGACTCCATGTTCTATTCTTTCTTTTGAAAAATAATACAGAAAGGGAGGATTTCCAGCCACTCACTCACCCCACTTAGTCACCTTCTACAACATGCAGGGAATGCGTGGTCAGCATTCTGTCTCCCCTATATTCCTTTCATGTGTGGATTTTATCTCATGGCTTAAGGCTTGTTACTTGAGAGGAGATGATGATGGGTAGGTTTTACAAAGTAATTCTCTCCCAAGGAAACAGAATGGTGGGTTATCATTTTACTTATTATTTACAGAGATTGTGGTTGTTTCTTATTTCACAAGTTCAGAACTCATTTTACTGTATGTTCCTATTCTGCAGCAAGTCACTTGAGAGAAATGCAGTGGGGACGATTGGAGTACTTTGTCCCTGCTGGAGGCCTGACATGGGCAGCAGTATTTGGAACATTAGAGAGAAATCGTCAGGAGTTGCCTATTGATGACTATGCTGTAACTCAAACCACACTTGAGAGGGTTAGTTTTGTGGATTTTTCTTCATTTGATTTAATCTTACATTTTTCATTAAATTTTTTTGTATAATGTATGTGTATTGTACTATATTATGTAGAGTTACAACTATGTTTGACACTTTTTATGATGAATTTGCTATTCATTGGTTTACTTAGTTTCACTTAATCACAAATAATTATTTGTACCCATAAATACTGTTCCATTGTGTAGAAAGAGAATGGATCTCTTTGTTACTGATATTGGAAAAGGATTATCCTTCATAGGTTAATGATCTTATAATATAAAGCAGCCATTATCAGTTAAATCAGTGCCATTGTTATGAAATGGAGATATGTCAGATGTTTATGGCAGGTGATGAACAGCAGACTTCTAGGATGCATTGTGCATGTTTTCTGCTTGAAATTTGTTATTAGTACTTTTCCAAGTCATAGCAGAGAGCTGTGTAGATGGTTGTTTGCTTGTACACAAGAAAAGGATGACAGCAGTCTCTTCTATCAGCTTTGTGCAATGGTGGTATCGTTACCAATGAGGTTAGGAGATGCTGCTACTGCAGTACAGGCTCAAAAGTTGGGAAAAGTTTTTAATTGCAATGCCTCAAGAGGTTACTCTAGTTTTCGGGAGTATCCAAGTCTCACCCTACTTTCTCGTGGTGACCTTGTTATTACACCCTTAGGGTGGAACTGAAGGGGAAGGCATTGCCCGACTCAATCAGGGCAATAGTAGCTTTTTGAATACAGACAAACACTTGAGGTATGCTGTTGTTTTAGTCTTTTGGACAATTTGGAAGCCCCACTGCATATGGGAAACAATGTGCTGGAGTTGCCCTTTCCCAGTGGCCTATTAAGGGTGAAGCACAAATGGTTAAGAAGCAGCACTGGAGTCTGCCAGTTATGTTGGGGAGCACCAGGGATGAGCAATTGAGGGTGATGGCTCTGCATGTAAATGGGATGACTGGTGAGAGTGAAAGTAGGGAACTTGTGGAGAAGTTTAAAAGTTTTAGTTTGGATGCACAAGTGATTGGGTATACCCATATGGAGTGAAAATGGAAATGATGAATGCAAGTTATGGGAGGGCATGGAAGGAGGAGTGGTAAAGATGGATTTGAATGAAGATTATCAGGGAAGAGGAAAAGAAGGATTAGCGATTTTGCTATCGCTAAGAGTATGGAAGGGTGTTACAGAGCATAGATAGAATGGATCAAGAATAGTGTGGGTGAAAGGAAAGACTGGAATTGTGAAGTATGCTTGGGTATGTGCATGTGTGCCTGTGAATATGAAGACTGTGTGAGGTAAGGATGAAATGAAGTAATTCTGGAGAAGTTTAAATGCCTGTACAAATGGTTTTAAGACAAAGGTGTTTGTAATGGGTGTTATGAACATGAAGGTTGGATATAATGAAATGGTGAGATAGTTGGTAAAAGGGGAGTGCTTGGAGTAAATGAGAATGTAAGTTTTCTTGTGAAAGTCTGTGTTGAGCAGGGTTTATTCATTGCAAACACCTTTTTTCAGCACAAATAATCCACAGGTATACATCAATGAGAAATGATAAAAGAGAAGACCAAAAGGATTTTATTGACTCTGATTGGCAGTGTATGAAAGGTTGAGAAAGGCTGTGCTTGTTGCTGGAGTTGAGATTGGATTCTTTGGAGACTGACCATTTCACAGTTCTTGTGGGAATGAGGATCAGGAAGAAGTGGAGGTATGGTGTATGGAAGAATGCAGAGGTGAAAGTTTTGGCTAGTGAGAATATGAATCAGAATAAATGCAAGGAGGAGTATGAAAGGAGGGTGACTAAAAGTCTAGATAAAATTGTAGTAAATGTAGGAATGCAGTCATGTGTGAATGAAGTGTTTAAAATGTTTAGAGAAAGACTGTTAAAGGTTGTAGTATTAGTAGCTGTATACAAGATCATGTGATGAATGGATGAGATTAGAAATGCTGTGAAAGAGAAGAAAAAGGTATATAGTCAATTGCTTGAAAGGAATGTACCAATGGGAGTTCAACAAAGGAGGGAAGAATATAAGATGTATAAGTGGAATGTTAAGAAACAATAAAGGAAAACAAAGAAAGAGTAGACCTAGATTTTGGAAGAGAGATTTGTGAAAAGTTTAGGGAAAGTATGAAAATTTACTGGAAGGAGGTGAAAAAGAAAAAAGGTGGATGTAAGGGTGAAAATTTTAATGTGAGAGTAAGGAAGGGGAGTTGCTAAATCGAAAGGATGAAGTGAAAAAAAAAAATAGAAAGAATAATTTGAGGAACTGGTGAATGTGGGAAAAAGTGAGGCAGCAGTTGTTACATGCATGGGTATGGAGGATAGAAGGAAAATGCTACCAATACATGCGACTATAGCTAGAAGGGAGGTAAAAAGGGTAGTAATGAGGTTGAAGTTAGGAAAGGCACCTGGAGTGGATGGGAATAAGGCTGAAATGCAGAAGTATGGAGGAGAAAGTGTCAGAGAGTGGATGCACTTAATATGTAATTTAGCAGGGAAACAGGGTTGTGCTTGATGTTGGGGTGAAAGCTATTATTGTTCCTTTATTCAGAGGAAAAGTTGCTAAGATGTATGTAGCAGTTATAAGGGAATACGTCTGTTAAGTATGCCAGAAAAAGTGAATGCATGGATGTTGACTGACAGAGTGATGGTAGAGACTGAATGCAAAATAAGTGAGGTGCAAGGGGGTTTTAGGAAAGGTAGGGGATGTGTGGATCAGATTTTTGTGGTGAAAATGACTCTGGTAAGGTAAGAAGCACTGTGCAGCTTTTATGGATCTGGAGAAAGCATATGGCAGAGTCAAGTGGAATGCTTTATAGGATGAGTTAAGGATATATGGAGTAGGGGAACATCCATCGGATGGTGTGGAAGCCTTCTGTAGAGTAGCAAATGCATGTGCAAGAGTGAAAGTATCTATATGCATGTGGGTGTGAGGTTGGGCTGTGACATCACTGTGGCTTTTTAACATATATATGGATAGAGTGATAATAGAGGTGAAAGCAAAACTAGGGAAAGGGAGTGGGGAAATGGAGTGTGGTGATGATGTATGGTGGCTAGTGACAAACCTGTTTGCAGAGGATACTGCGTTGTTTGCTAAGAGTGAAGAGTTTCAGAAGGTAGTAAGTGCTTTGTATGTATGCAAGTGTAGGCAACTGAAAGTAGATATAAGTAAAAGTAATGATGTTTGAAATGAAAGAGAGTGAAAGTATAGATTTTGCAAAATCTTATAGATTGAAAAAAAGAAAGTGTACCAAGCTGTGTTATAGGTATGGGAGGAGAAAGACTGCAAGAGGTGAGAGAATTTAAATATTTATGAGCTATCTTGGGTAAGCCGAAACATGGACTTGGAATGAGTCACAGAGGTCAAGAATCCAGGCTGTGGAAATTAGGTATGTGAGAGGAGCATGTGGTATAACTAGATGGAATAAAGAAAGAAATGAGGGGGTATATGAGAAATGTAGTATGGCAGGGTATGCATAGGAAATGAATTGTGATGTATAGTGGGTGAAACTTAATACTTTGAGGTGGTTTGGACATGTGGAATTATTGCAAGATGGGGAGTTTACAAGGAAAGTGTATTATGCTACAATTAAAGAGGTTGGTGTGAATGGGACACCACCTGTGACATGGGTAAATAGAGGAGAAGAGTACTAGAGGAAGAGAAATGCATGGAAGGATTTATGCAAGGGAGGCATGTAAGGACAGGGATAAATGGAGACTCTTTTGCCATGGCCACCCCCTTGATGAGAGTTTCCAGAGGGAATGGGTATCTGAGTTATAGACAGATTTATATATGTATTAGCAGCTTACATACCAGATGAAGTATACCATCTCTTCTGCAGATGTTTTAGAATAACTTGATCTCACAGCAGAATAATCAAATCTAGAGGGGGGAAATGGGCATAAGAGACATAGATAGATAGATAGATACATAGATGTTGAGATATCTGTATAGAAGCAATAAGATGTTTGTGAAGAGGACCTTAGAGAGAAAGACATGTAAAGACGTAATTTTTTTGGTGCTAAAATTTTACATCTCATAGTTTTGGTGAAGAAAGAAAAAGTGTTAAATGCCGTATGTAAGGTGAAATGTGACAGAGCAGCTGGAGTGGATGGTATTGCAGTTGAATTTCTCAAGAAAGGGAGTGACTCTGCTGTTGATTGGTTAATTAGGATTTTCCATGTATGTGTGGATCATGATGAGATACCTGAGGACTGGCAAAGTTTGTTTATAGTGCCAGTGTATAAAGACGAGAGGGATAAAGGTGAATGTGCATAGTAAGTTGTATGGGAGAGTAGTGACTGAGAAGGTGAGAGCATGTACAGAGCATCAGACTTAGGAGGAACAGTTTTTTACAAAAGTGTAGAGGATGTGTGGATCAGGTGTTTGCTTTAAAGAATATATGTGAGAAATACTTAAATAAACAGAAGGCTATGTATGTGGGATTCATGGATCTGGAGAAAGCATATGAGAGGGTTGATAGAGATGCCTTGTGAAAGGTTTTAAGAATGTTTGGTGTGGGAGGAAAGCTGCAAGAAGCAGTGAGAAGTTTTCATTATGGGTTTAAGGTGTGTGTACAAGTAGGAAGAGAGGAGAGTAAATGGATCCAAGTGAAGGATGGTCTGTGACGTGGTGTGTAATATCACCATGGCTGTTTAATTTGTTTTTAGATAATGTGGTGAGAGAGATAAATGCAAGGGTATTGGAGAGAGGGGCAAGTATCCAGTCCATAGAGGATAAGGGGGGCCTGGGAAGTGTCAGTTGTTGGTTGTTGATGACACACCACTGGTGGCAGATTCAAGTGAGTTTGGAAGAGTGTGAGAAAGGAGGAGAAAGGAGAAAGTTGAAAGTAAATGTGAATAAAAGCAAGGTTATTAGAATTAGCAAGGTAGAGGGACAGATTAGATGGGGCGTGAATTTGAAAGAAGAGAAATTTGAGAAAATGAAGTGTTTTAGATATCTGGGAGTAGACACTGTGGCATATAGAAGCTGAAGTGAGCTACAAGGTGGGTGAGGAGGCAAATGATCTAGGAGCATTGAAGAATGTATGGAATGAGAGGCTTTTATCTGGGAGGGTGAAAGTGGGTATGTTTGAAGGTACAGTAGTTCTGGCAATGTTATATAGATTTGAGGCATAGGCTGTAGATGAAGATGTGCAGGCAGAGTAAGGTGGATGTGGTGGAAATGAAATATTTTAGGACAATATGTGGTGTGAGGTGGTTTAAGAGTAAGTAATAAATGAGTAAGAGAGAGATGTGGTAAATAAAAGAGTGTGGTTGAGAGGTTGTGCTGAAATGGTGTGGACATATGGTGAGGAGTGAGGAGGGGTTGAATAGAAGAAATATGTGTCAGACATGGAGGGAACAAGGAGAAGGTGGAGACTAAATTGGAGATGGAAGGATGGAGTGAAAAATATTTTCAGATTTGGGCCTGATCATGCAGGAGGATAAGGGCATGCACAGGATATGGTGAATTGGAAGGACTTGGTATACAGGGGATGACATGTTGTTCCAAATTTGAATGTTGCCAAGGTTTATTACAATGTTTGAGTGAACAAATTATGAAACTAAACATTCATATTACATCATCCCCTGTGGTAGATATTATGATTTTTAATTATTTGTAAATGGATAGGCAGACAAACATGTGTTCAAATAAATTTCTTATTCATATAGAATTGTAGGGATTACAAAACATAGTAATCATGATTGTATGTGATTGAGAATGATCCGGAATATGGCATTTGAGTTCACCAGTTATAGAAACTTTTGCTATGGCCACCCACTTGAGGCAGTTCCCGGAGGGAACAGGCATCAGAGATACAGATAGATAGATAGTATATGATTCAAGTTAATGAAAGTAATGACCACTGATATTTTGCAGTTTTATCAACTTAATCATGAATTTCATGTCAGGAATATGCAAATCAGATCAGTGTACATGTACTTGCAGTATTTCCTTTGGAAATGAATTAACATGATGCAGGAAACACAGTAGATTTCTCTGTGATCAGGCATCTTGAAAGAAACAGAATAACTAGTAAGTAGTACTGTCTTTTACTCAGAAAATTCAGTCCAAAAACAGTAATTGATGTACTGTAAAAATCTTGAATGTGAAATAATCCAGTGGTAGAGGATTAAAACAAGTGAGTGTTATCGCAGGCACTTCAGTTGACATAGCAGTGTATCAGCCTTATGTATATGTATTTGCTGGTGATCACTTATAACAATAATTCTCATTACTCATTTGTTGTGATTTTAGGCATATTGTAATTGTTAAACATGTTTAGATTATATAACAGTTAACAAAAATTGCATAATACAGAACATTTCACCTTTTGTGTATAAAATGTCAGAATATTTTATATATGCAGTACTTTGAATAGGCTCACTATTAATCTCTTCATTCTGTTGCAGGTTTTCTTAACGTTTACTCGTGGACAGAGACCTGATGAGGATGGCAACATTAGATAGAATAAAAGCATTACTATTTTGATAACCATCTTGTTATAAATCACTTGATAAAAAGAAAACAAAATTGTTTTTATTATCTGGCCAGTCAGGCTTTAACTCACCAGTGATGCTATCAAGTTAGGGACTCAGCCTTATATATAGTATATTTGAGTACAAACAATGAAGTTACTGATATATAAATACCAGGTTGATGTATATATTGTACTAGTCACAATATATGTTAGACGACTATGAAGGTAGTAGTGTAGTGTCGTTTTAAAGAGTATCCAAAGATTTACATATAAGTTCTATTAATTGATATGCTTTGGGAGTTTGCAATGCTTAATAATTTTCTTGAAGAGATTGATGGTATTCCATGAATTGCACAAATTATATCTGTAGTAAATCTTCTCAACCAGAACTTTAATCCTAACTTTGCATTATTATTTTTATCGTATCAACGATAAACTCAATAAACATTTTTTAATGTGGTACTGAGAGTCCTTTGACATAATGCATATTTTTTCTAAGTCTCTTCATTAAACATTTGTTCGTGTCATATCAAAATTTTTATGATGAAGCATAGTTTCTCAGTTGGCCTTTATGAGTTAGAAAGACTTAGCCCTAACTTGCCTAGTCAAGATGCTTAACAACAAAATCAGCAGAGCACTGAAAATTTTACTAAAGTGATCAGTGGCCACTCAGTAACATGTATCTGGGCTGAGTGACTCATCAACCACCATTGGCTTCATGCTAAACTGGAATCATCTACAGCCTTTGCCAATGTGGACAGTCAATCTTATTATGCCATAACCTGTCCAGGTAGGGAGTTGTGTAGCATTTCTAGTTCCTGCTCAAGTGTTACAACCATTCCTGTTGGCTAATAAATCTGTGCAGTTTTTCTTCCAAAAACTAATAGATTGTCTGTCAGTAGAGACAAATTTAGTAGATGGCTGTAATATGGCTGAAAATTAATGGTGTCATCTTAACTGTTTGACTCTGGTAGTATGTTACAGGGATATTGGTGGTAATTTTAGCCAAGTTTTACGGGTTTTGTTATTGCTTGCCATATAAAAGAACCACACCCAGAGAAGTCAATACTCTCAGCCTTTCTCCTTACACTACCTCTATGGAGAATTTTTTTCATCATTATTACTACTGTTGTAAAGAGAATGAAATGTGTAAAAACACAAAAATTAGCTCATGCTCATGGAGCATTACTTGCACTCATATTTGTCAAAATCATAGATTTTGGCACTTTTATGTGTCAGAACCAACAATATTTCTTGTTTTCTAATGCAGTAGACATCAGAAATAACCCTAACCCTAGAGAGATTAGAAACTGACTGGAAGAATTGACATATACATAAGTTATATACACTGTTAGCCTTCTGTATATGAAAAAATGTTAATTCTCATATTAACATCTATAAACTTATGGCTAACCTAAGTATCAGTGTGATGTAATGCAAGTTGTGTATATCTTCCATCAATATATGTGTGTGGTGAAGGTGTGAATGTATTTGGATTTATGTTTATGGGCATATGTGTGTGTGTCATTTCATATTTGTAACTACCTCTTTGTTTATAGCATCCATTCATGGGAACTTATTTCTTTTTCTCATTTCTACCATTCTACTTTTTTAGCAGTCAGTCTGTCCTGTGATCCCATGAGATTCATCCATGGATATTGATGGGTTATAAAGGATTCTGTCTCTTACCCTTCACCTCCATCCAAACTGAGGTTGCAGTAATAGCTCATCTTGAAATTCCCATCCTAACGGCAGCCACCACCTATTGATGACATCATCATCCCAGCAGCTACCATGCTGTACAGGCTGGCTCTTTCATAAGTCTCTGAATCACAAGCATGTCAGAGGTGCTCTGACTTTCTGTTTTTCAGGTATGTTTCACTGGAGGTACATACCAGTGGATTGTTCAATTTGCGATACCATTTGGCAGGGGCCTTTTACTTA
The DNA here is from genome assembly GCA_038088735.1 of Panulirus argus. Classification (NCBI taxonomy): domain Eukaryota; kingdom Metazoa; phylum Arthropoda; class Malacostraca; order Decapoda; family Palinuridae; genus Panulirus; species Panulirus argus. The sequence continues at coordinate 9,762 of JAYMFT010389727.1, forward strand.
CAGTGCAAAATTGTCTTGAGCAATATGGAAACAAAGTTTCTGGAAGTTACCAGGTTGTTTAGTTGGTTGGTTAGTCCCAGTCAAATAGCTCAGGGCTCCAACCATTTTTCAAAATAAGTATTTGTTGGTTTTTCTAAGGTGTATTTATGTGTACAACATTTTATTTATCTATTTACGTTTACCCAAGGAACAATTTCTGTGAAAGAGTCTTGATGTTACCCAGGACCTTACTATAGGCTTCTGCAACTGAGAGTTTTAATTCTCTCACCTATACTCTTTTTCTTACCATCCCTCTCTCTTACCCTTTTATTCCCTTCTCAGTCAAACCACCTCACACCATGTATTGTTCTCAAACATTTCATAACAATGCATCCACCATCCTCTGCACATTCTCGTCTATTGCCTGAGGATTGGCGAAATGTATGTGTAGTGCCATTGTAAACATGGTTATACAAGTGATGGCCTTCTGGAATGTGATTGCCTTACAAGTTTAATGAACTATTGGTACTCCTGTTTCTACAGAGGCTACATTATGTCATCTTGCTGACTGATTATCTATGAAGAGGAAATAAATAAAATGCCAGTTAATCATTAAACTCCTCCAAACATAGATTTACGTGAGCTGAGTGACTTCTTCAGACACAGATATCCGCATTAAGTACATGCCTCATATGTAAAGGCTGCCCATTGGGCTTGAGTAGTTGCCTAGTTGGCACTGCACAAGAATATCTCCCAGTGGTCAGTAACCCTCCAGCCATGCTAAAGAGAATACTTGGAAGAAATTGAGCAGAATTTGATAGCTTTAAAGGACCTGGCAGATGTTGATCTTGAATTACTTGATATCAAATGATGATCATGTGGTGAGTACTTTTTCATAGAATCTAGCTCTTCCAGCATTGAAAATGACTAAGAAGAGGCACCAATAGGTTTTCCGACCACATTTGTAGCAGTCACTCTTAGAACTAGAGCTTGTTTATTTTTTCATTGTTTTGATGCTATTTGTATTATTATTTACCTCTCTGCATGTGGACATTGGTTTTGTGGACATTTGTGGACAGTGGTTTTCCAGCATTGAAAGTTACCAAGATGAGGCAGGAGTTGTTCTTAGCATATGTGAAGTCAGTGTTGCCAGTGGTAACTCTAGAACGAAAGCTTGTTTATTTTTTCATTAATAGAAATCTTAGTTTGATTTGACTGCAAAAATGCACAGACCTCAGAGCTGCAAGTAAAAAGATATTGTTGATGCATGTGAATTTCCTCTGCTGATTCCCTGATTCAAGGAGTATAAATTGCATATCATGATTTCCCTTGCCATATTACTATAGGAATAAATTTTGCTCATAGATTGAATTGTCTTTTATCTTTCAGCCACCCATAAGTAAATATGTGAGTATTGAACTGGGCGAGAGAGAAAAGGCATTGGTAGATAACCAATTACTGCTTGATACCTACTTCACAGTAATCTAGAACTGTAACTTGTTCATTTTTTCATTGTTTTAATATTATCTGTATAATTATTTATCTCTGAGTTGTGTAAAAAAAATTATTTCTATTCTTTTACTTCACTGTTGTAATATTATGTAGTCAGTAACATAACATAATTTACCTCACAGTATTACTGTAGGAATAGATTTTGTTTCTAGATTATATTGCCTTTTATTTCTCAGCCTCCAAGAAGTAAATGTTTGTGTATTAGACCTGGAGAAAGTGCATAAAAAGAGAAGAGGACACAAATACTAATAAACAAAGAAGGGTTTGGACATACCTTGATATGCATAGAGAACTCTGATGGCAACACAAGAAAATAAAAATTATTGATGCAATTACATAACCAGATATTTTTGTTCATAATGTCCAATAGATATTATGAATGAAATATGTATATGAATCACTTGGGTTATAAAAGAAAATAGTTCAGCCTGTGTTAAAGAAGAACAAAGTTGTCAGTAACTTGTAATACAAGCTTACAAAATAATTCCAAACTTTTACATTCGCTTTGAAACACATAATTAGTCTAAATGTACTCTCACATTGTTTCTCTTCTTTGCAATGTCTCTCAAACACTAAGAAAAAATACTTTTGATCAAACCTGAAAATCCCTGAAATTTTAGGAAAGGGAACCAGCAGCACCAGGGGTTTAAGGGTTAAAAGGTAAGATCCTCAGTTTCCTTTCTGGGAGCAGGTTTATATTATTCAGTTTTATATCATCCAGTAAGTCTCAGTTATTTCATAGTAACTTTCCATTTCAATACAATGTCATTGTGAGGTTACATATTAAGAAGAGGCTTAATTACAGCCTTTCTTAATCATAATTCTGTTGGAAGCCTTATCCTGAATGCCAGATTATCACACTGGGCCCCACTAACATTAATCCAGTTCTGCTTACTCTAAAATGTGGAAATAGAGGAGGAATCCCCAAGTCAGTATTCCATGGAGACCTTCTTAGAATTTTTTGAATGATGCATCAGGCAGTGCATTGGGCTCTTCTTTCTACAAGGGCTCCGGTACATGGGGATTTTCTGTTAAAGCAGAATTCATCACTCCAATGTCAGGTATGTGAGTTCTTTGACTCTTTTCTATGCAAAAAAATTCCATACAGTGGAGATGACTATTCATAACAGGTTTCTTCCTATCTTTCAAGGAGTATACAGAGTTAATGCCAATTTCCTATCAGGATCAGTATTCGTGGTAGCAGAGAGAGGCATTCTACTGGATCCTTTCTTTGGCAGTGTACCCATAAGGAATTTATCTCTTTGAATACTCTCTTGCCAGCACTATTATCAGTAACATTCAGTGGTACTAGCTATAGTTGTCTTGTTTGGATTTGGAACTGTGGAACCAGGTTTATCAAAAATGGGGTGAAGTCAACCAAAGCTGTTCATTTCTTCAGAATTGATGACCTTGTTAGCCCCAAATGAGAGCCATTGTGAGGACCAGCTTATTACAGATATGCAATACCTTGTGGCTGATTCCACATGTCTTCTAAGACTACTTCACATGGGGTCAGGAACTCAGTATCCAAGGACTGAATTTTGGAACCTATATGTATGGGTATTTGAACACTTTTACAGCCTGAAAGTTGAATAATGCATGACATTTATTTGCTTCATAATGTGCACATGTGTACTCAGCCTTTGGAGCCTTCGCATCCATATCTTGACATTTAATTTCCCTCGGGATTTCTGGAGGTTTCCTTATGATTAGAATAAAAAATAATGCTTTTTTATCCAACTGTCAAGAAGTTAGGGTATTACCTGTTTTTAGATCCACTTGGGATTGATTCCCCATTTATTTTTCTTGATGACCTTTACTTCATACCCCAACTACCTAAATCAAGATTTTTCAAGGTTTTACTGTTGTTCTGTTGAGACATTTCAACCTGTCTAACCATGAGAATCCCCTCTGTTAGCATATCTTGATTTAGTCTTTTTCATGAAGGGCTTTAAAATGTTAAGCCTATGAGTTTTGAATACTCTTATGTTACCCTTTTGAAAGACCCCATTAGAAGAATTTTTGGTCCCCTGTTCAGTTTCTGTCTTTTGAGAGCGGTATGAGTTCATGAAATGTTAGCATGGTTTGTTTTGAATGATGACCAGTTTCATTGGCTCAATTTTGACTCTTTAACTGTTAGAGCCATGTCAGTAAGATAATGCCTGGCTAGGCTTTAGAACGAAGCTCGTACTGGAGAACCTTGTGTGAGGTGGTGGATTAGTAGGGTTCCATAAGATATGCCTTAGTATTTCTGACATGAAATTTTTTTGTATGCTCCATTGTTTGATGTTATGCTCTCATAAACTCATGGGACAGGCCCACCTGGAGAGAAAAGTGTTTTGAATAATGAAAAATTGGTTCTCTTTGGGTTGGTGTCCCATGAGCAATTTTTTGTTGTTGTTTCCCACACTACATTCCTCTCTCTTTCAAAATACTTTTATCATAACTGACAGTAGTCACCAATGGGATGACATCCTTCACCTTGAATTAAGAGGGGGCTGGCCTATCCGGCCTGGTGGCTTGTGGGATGATGATGTCATTTCCTGATGGTGGATGCTGATTGGAGGGAAGTTCCAAGATGAGCAATAGCTGCAACCTCAATTTGGGTCATTGTGAATGGTGAGAGGCATGAACCTCACTAAAATGAAGGAGGATTAGGGGCCTCAAACCCTGGGAGAGACCCATGGATGAATCTCATAAGCTTAGGGGAACACTGCCCCAGAGAGAAAGTTTTTCATTCTTCAAAATTTGCTTCTTTGAATTTTTTTTGTTGTCACTGCATTCACCATTTTATTACTGTTTGTTCTGTATGTGCATTACTAAGAATTTGTAGATGTATTTTCTCAAATCTTTCTCAACTTATGTTGCTTAGTTTCTTGTTTATCCTTCCTTGCACTTTCAAAGAATTGCTCAATATCATCCTTAGTGAATCCATTACAGAATATAAAAGCTGTAATCACATCTTCCAATGACTTCTATCGTCTAATATAGGTGTCAAGGTCTTCTATTCCCACCACCCTGTAGCTTAGATTCCATTATTGAGATAGAGCATTTCTTAACTGCCATTAGACCTGCTTTAGTACCTTTATATGCATCCTCAAGTGAGGAGACCAAACTGGTAAGGCATCGTCTTCTAATGTGGGTATAACACGTGGTGAATATCATTTTAAAAATGTTACATTTATGCTTTGAATCAATTCTAATATTAACCAAGATATGGCTTGCCTATCACAGCCATTCTATTATGGCTTTCCTATGACAAGTCAGGTAATGTGTCTAACCCTGGGTCCCTAATCCATATAGATTCCTTTTCATAGTTTTGTTACTTTCATTTTTTGTCATCTTTATTTCTTTACATTACTAGGTTTAAATTTCATTAGCTGTGCATCTGACAGGTGTTAAAGTCTCTCTGGGTCTTCTTATAGGTTGTTGCAGTCAAAAATAAACTTAACTTATAAACTTGACATATTGTGCAACTCAATAATTAGGCTGTAGAGTGAGGGGTGAGTCTAAAGTAGGGGGGGGGGCAGCCATGGAGGATGAATCATTTACTCTTTGCAGATGACATGGCTCTGGTGGTAAATTTCTGAGGGAAGCTACAGAAGCCAACGACAGAGTCTGGGGGAGAGTATCTGAGAGGAGAAAGATGAGAGTGAATTTGAACAAAAGTGAGATAATGAGATGCAGCAGAGAAATGAGACAAGTTGAGAAGAATTTTGAGTGGAGAGAATATAGAGGAAGTGAAGTGCTTTAGGTAAAGTAAGGTTCTGTAAAATGCTAGGGGATGGTCCAGTGGACATCCACAATGCCTATAAGTAGGATGAATGGACATTCAGTTAATCATATAGCTGATTCCTTCCATGCAGCCCAATTGGTGATTTAGCACTTTTGTCTCCCTCCTCAGTGATAGACAGTTCATGGTTTGCTGATGGTGGTAATTCATTCTGAAAGTAATCTTTGTATGTCTTCTTGCATCACTTTATTTTTATTATTCTACAATACTGTTATAAAAAAAGGTGCTAAACTGTGACTTTTTTTTACAGCGACATGCGAGATGTTGATGGTGACAAAAACAATATATGCTGTTTGATTTATTTTAAACAATGAATAAATTTTGAGCATTGTTGCCTGAGCATCCATTTTATTCCCTTTCCTGTTTCCTTTTTCAAAAACCATTTCTGAATTCATGACAGTAACAGGACCAATGCACATTCACCAAGTCAGTGAGAGGAGGTAGATAGCAGCTTGGTGTTTGTAACCTCCATGCTTTATGTCATAAGCTTGGGCAGGTTGCTATAAGGTGATTGAATCCATGAATGAGCATCTACTGGCCTGGTGTTTTATGATTGCCAAAAAGAGCAAATCCTCATGGATATACCTCATACTAGGGGTAAAATGGAATCTCAACCCCCAAGTGACCAAGTCCTTTTTTTCAGATGCTTTTGAGGGCTTTACTTCTAGTAGAGAGAGTTTTACTATATCTAATTATCTGTATCTCTGATGCCAATTCCCTTTGGGAACTCTGTCAAGGCGGTGTTCCTGGCAAAAGAGTCTCCACAACTGTTGAACTCCAGTATCACTTCTTAACCTTTAATGCCTCAACCTTAAAAGGTCACAGGCATAGGGCAACTCTAGAGCAGTGTTTTCAGAGGCTCCTACCTAATGATCCTACCAACTACTTCTACCTAATGTTCTAACATACTACATTAACCTAATGCCCCCACCTACTACTTAATATTTCTTTATAATGCTCCCACTTATGACTTCTACCTAATGCTCCTGCTCCTGTCTAAAGTCCTTCCTATCTATCTATTGGTCTATTGCTCTTACCATTTTGCTAAAAGGCAGGGCTAGTGCATAGGGGTCACCACAGGAAAATCTCTAGAGTTACACAGAATGAGTTGTTTGAGGTAAGTGTTAAGCTTTACGTATGACAAGGAGAGAATGTTTGTGGACAGAATGCCAGCGGTCCATGTGTGGTTGGGGCAGAAAGAAGACACCTACCAAGATCAAAGAAGTGCTATTTCACTATGCAGCCATCACTAAATACACACACACACACACCCAATACCTAGGCAGGTAGTAACAGTAATATACCTCCCTAGATGGAGGTTGCTTACCAATTACTGGTTTTGCATCCTTCTAAATATATATCGTTCTCAAGAAGAGTTCAATGCAGTACATTGCTAAAACATAAGATTTATATGGTTAATTTATGTATGTTATTTTAGGCAAAAGAAATGAGTTTTGATAGATACCAGTGATAATATGTTTCATTACATCATAGAGGTGTGATATGTATGTGCTTATCAGGTTACAGTAACGTGGACCACATGGCTTTGATGAAGTGCATTTACACCATTGATGGTAATCAGAGTAGTGAGCTGCAGAGGTTACCTGAAACATCCAGCAATGTTTAATTGTAAAAAATTATGAGCCATTTCCAGTTAATTGCTGGCCAGCATTTGTTAAGGCAAATGGCATGCATCTTCATGGAAAGATATAGCATCCATAACATTTTTCCAGTTTCCATAAAGAAGGCAAATTGACATATAACACATGGAATACCAAGGAACAAGTGGCAGAGTGGCTCTGCGTATAGCATACTATATCTTGGACTAATCAGGGACTTACTTTCCCAAAATAAAGATCTGTCATGTAATTAATACACCAGATCTCTATATTCAGAGTCTGGTAGATGTTAGTTATATTCTCTGTCCATAAAAGAAGAATATGAAAATAATCAAAATGCAGCAAATATATGTTGAACATTTTTTATCTTGAAACTGTTGTACAATATTCTTGTATGTGTATAGACAGTCAACATCTTCCACTTATGAACAGCTAGTGACTTTTGTCTTGCAAGCTGACCTTATATGTTGACATATTTTGTAAAGTTATCAGATTAAGATATGGTCAAATAGGAGCACAGGTAGACTTCCCTCTGGTGATGGAGAAAATTCCTGCAACAAGAAACCAATGGTGGCTGTGTATGTTCTGATCCTTGATCTTTTATGGAGTCCATTGTTTTATTAAATTTTGCATAGGTGCTAAAGCTAAACGTGCTTTGCACATCTCATAACTTGTCATTAATAACCATTTGATATTTTTAGGTAATTGCTGTTTTTGACAGTATTGTGTCACTGTCAAAAACAGCAATTACCTAAAGATAATCAGGTAATGAAGATGTGCTGTAATGTACATAAGTAATATATAAGAATTTACTTCATCCATTTAAGTTCTTGCACCAGTAGGGTATGAACTTGTGCATTAGTTTAAAGGAACTTTTTTTTGGATTGTAACCCCCTTTCAGTTGCATTATATCCATGTATGAGGTAGACTGATTTTTTGTCCTTGAGATGTCTGTTAGCTTAGCTTAGTTAGAATGAACATTTGAATCATTACTTCTATAGTACAAACTAGTTTCTGGTTTGGTATCTCCTCTTGCAATATTATATATGACAGATTAGAGAAATGGCTTCCTTTTTTAACTCTTGCCATATTATAGATGAAAGATTAAAGAAATGGCTTCCCTTTTTCAATACCTCACCAAGCCTTATAGCAATAAAGGTTTCATTGGCAACAGAGTTATACCTCCACCATATGAGGCATACTGCCACTGGCTTCCTTTTTTCAATACCTTACCAAGCCTTATAGCAATAAAGGTTTTATTGGCAACATAGTTATACCTCCACCATGTGAGGCATACTGCCACTCATGCTAATTGATAAGTTCTCTGTTTGCAATACTACCTAACACTGTAAGGTTGTATTTAAGTGTGGAGCTAACCTCTTAACCAGACCCTTAACTGGCATTTTGACATCAAAACTTAGCATAACTGGTACTTTGAAGTCTGTCATCTTTACATAGTTTGATCTTACTGATGGTCTTTCTGTGAGGAGTTGAACCAACAGATGAGATCACATACCCTGTCTGTGATAAGGTGTTGGTAATACTGATGGGATTGAATGATGACAGTGATATTATCACTTAAAGTTATTATGGAAAACTTTTAGCAGTATTAATTTAACAAGATGACATCAGGTTAAAAAAAGAAATTTTTAAATGAATAGTAGTATATCAGAGAAAATGGAGCACAGTGTAAAATATCCATATTAAAGCTTTCTATTAATAACTTTATGCTTGATTTTAACTGTAAGTACTCCCAATTAACATGTGATGCATGAAGAATATTTTTATTAATTAGGTATGAGCTGTAATTTGTATATTTTTAGTCAAGATGTAATTATACTGTAGAGCACAAATATATTGTAGCATTCATTAATGTTTGTGAAAGTATAATAAAAATATAGACTTTGTATTTGTCTTAAATGTGCATATAGTTGTCTTTCCCTATGCTTGAAATTGTGTTTGTGATTACAGTACCTGTAAGTAATTAATTCTTTGTACAGTAAGGGAAGGGACATCTTCACCCATGGGGCCCCATCTCTTGAATTCTCTTTGTAGTTATATTTTAAAACTTTTGGAAATGTCAACATTTACAGTTTCATCACTATTTGAGCAGAGGCTGGATTGGTGTGGTATATGTGAATCTTCCTTATTGTGTGCCACAGTTGGTTGCTCTGGGTTTTGTAATTCATTGTGTTAAGCAAGGAGTGCCAGTTTTCAGGCTGTCTTTCAATGATTAGGATAGTGATGGTGTGATTTAGAGTTAGGATTTTTTTGTCTCTGATTTCTGCTGATGGTGAGGTGTTTTGTCTGACCTGGTTTCTTTGCATTATGAGGTGTTTAACTTGTGAAGAGAAGTTTCATATTGTAAGTACTTTTTACTGGCATGGATGGAGTGTTGGAGGAAGTGTGAGACTGCATGAGCTAAGGATGGGAAATCACCCATACTTTATTGTAGTTTTGGAATTTTGTTTTCCCATAATGTGTGAAGTCTGTTTTTCTGTAGTTAGTGTACATCTTTTTGGGGTTTAGTGAAACAGATGGCATGTTATCAGGATGGGCAAGTCATGGGAGAATAGTTCTTATAGCAGGCTATGGTATTTCTTATGCATAGTAGTGGAAAGCAGAAGGTGATTTCTAAAGAGCTCTGCTGCTAAAGGCAATGGGTTAGGAGTCTGGTTGGCTGGTTACATGGGTTGAGCAGATTGAGAGACAGCAGTTGGTTTATAAGTAGCCTACATCAGGGATCATGGGTATGAGTGGTGAGCCAAGAAAAATTGTGGGCAGTTACATCTCCACAGAGATAAGTGTTGCATGTGCTGGTTAGGTCTTATACCTGTGGAGTATATCTGGAGAGGCATGTGGAAGGCAGACGTATGTTGGTGTTGATTATGTCATAGTTAGCACTGTGAAGTTTCATTTTATGGAATCCCCTGTGAGTGAAGCAGAAAGAAATGACTGCTACTTGGGTCAGAGGAGTGCAACTTGAAAACCATTGAAGTGATGGCTCACTATGCAGCCATTAGTAAACTTCCTGACACCCAGGCGGGTAGTACTGGTGATATATATATATATATATATATATATATATATATTTTTTTTTTTTTTTTTTTTTTTATACTTGATAGCTGTTTCCCGCGTC